>CM061130.1:40534470-40828600 GCA_030789695.1 Scilla litardierei | reverse complement strand
TCCAGAGATGATTATAAAAGCTGTGGATGTCGTGAGAGACATCAGGGATAAGCTTCGGATTGCACAGGATCGCAACAAGCATTAGGCAGACACTAAGAGACGACCTTTGGAGTTTCAGCCGGGAGATCATGTCTTCCTGAAGATTTCTTCGAACCGTGGAGTTTCTGGAAGAATGGAAAGCTGAGTCCATGATATATTGGACCATTCGATGTGCTGGAGCGTGTGGGAGCAGTGGCTTATCGCCTTGCTCTGCCACCATCTTTAGAGGGAGTTCATGACGTTTTCCACGTATCTCAGCTATGTTGATACGTCAGTGATCCATCACACACTGTGGATGTTTCAGAGATCACGGTCCGATCAGACCAGACTTATGAGCAGCAGCCATTGTATATTTTGGACCGTCGACAGAAGCAGTTGAGGAACAAGGTAGTCGACCTGGTGAGAGTGATGTGGCGGCACGGATCACCTAGAGAGTCCACTTGGAAGCGCAAGGATGAGATGAGAGAGCGCTACCCGCATATTTTCCCTGAGCAGTAGTTGATGTAGATTCCGAGGGCGGAATCATTTCTTAAGGTGGGTAGGATGTAATTGTCGTTTTTCGATTGTATGAATTTCAGTGTGTACGTTCTTTTTCGTACGCGTATTTTATTTGACCTCCTCTTGTTTCTGAAACATGCGATGTGATATGTCGTTGTGACCCTCTGAGAGAGTAGTTATTTGTGGGATTTTTAGTGAAAGTCATTTCACGGATCGTTCTCCCACAAACCAGCTTCGATTGTAGGGACGTCGTAACTTTAAACTTCGACGTTGGACCTTTTTATTTTTAGTTCGTTTTTCGTGAACCTAGCACATGATCGACCACCGTACCCCCGAGCCTCTCGTCGTCACGGTTGTCCCAATATTTTTCTCAAAATTTTTGGACACAGTTAGCCTAACCTATCACACTAATTACATTCAAACCCTAATTAGCCTACTCTAATTTGAAATTCAAATTTTAACCTAAATCTAATTGGATTGCATACATATCACCATGAGATTCTTATGGCTATCCTCACCTTAAATATACCCTCCCCCTCTCACACACCCTCTCTCCTTTTAATCCAAACTACACCCCTTTTAACCCATATATAGAAACTTACCATGTTAAAACAACACCCAACACAAACCCTAGGGCTTCTCATGCAAAAGGCAGCCACCTCCCCATTTCTCATGCAACCGCGCCTCCTTGCCACTGGAGAGAACTCCGGCCACCCCCCCATAGCTCCGGCCAACCCTCCTCTCTCTTCTCTCACTCCTCTCTCTTCTCTCCTTCCGTAAAACACCCCAGAAATCTGTCCTTTGCCGCAAGACAGCCGCTCAAACCCCTTTTTCGGCCACCCCGCTGCCGCACGGCTGCCGCCAGCCATCATCCAGCCTTTCCCATCATTGAAAACACCTTTCCCCTCCCTTCTCTATCTTCTCTCCCTCCTCAAAAATACCCGAAGCTGCCAGTTGCTGCCAGTTGCGCCTAGCTCTTCAAACCCGACAGCTACCCATTTCTAGCTACCGACGACAACCCCCTTGCCGCCATCGACCTCCCCTCAGACCCATCTACCTACTGCACCCCTTGCTACCCCCTCAAGCCGCGAAGATCTTGCTACGGATCCAAAACATCTCGGAATACTAAATTTGTCAACTTCTCCTTGTAACAGCCGGCCAACACCACGCACGGTCGCCGTCGGCCACCTCTCAGGCCGAGCAACCCCCCTTCGGCCTCCTTCTATCCCCGACATCCCCCTTGCTTCTAGGAGTCCACGCACGCCACAGATCTCGCACGTGTTCACCGACGTCGTAGCCGCCGATGTGTTATTTCGTTTCGCTACTCGCTGTTGGATCTGGATCCTAGCCTAGAGGGGGGGTGAATATGCTTATAAAAATAATTCGTGCAATCCACGAATAAGCACATGCAATTATAGCAGCAACAGGGTAAATAAAAAGCAGACACACAGTACACAGCAGATTTACCCTGGTTCGGTCGACCCTTCGACCTACTCCAGCCCCCAAAGCAGATACTAGTATTGAATAGCGCAATAGGTACAAAACCACAAGTTAGAGTACGCTCAGAGCACCCTCTATGTCTCTACACTCGCCAGGCTCACAGTACCCCACTCACTGTGTTTTCTCTCACTATCAATCCTAGTAAAGCTTTCTACCAGCTAGTCCCAAACTAGCTGGGTCCCACTTGTCTAGCCCCTCACTAGACAAGTCCCAAAATAGTCACAAAATAAATGGTAAAGTTTCCCCTACAGAGAACGTTACACTAAGACACGAATAAAAGAGTTAAGGGTTTAGAAATGCTCAGTTCGTGTCCGTGTAGGCGTCTCTGTCAATCAGCACGGCGTCAGCTCCAATCTGACGCAAACGGTGTCTCAATCTGACTCATGGATCTCAAATAGCACACTAGTCTGTGCGTAAAGTAATCCCAGTTCAAACTGAAATATTCTTCGGTCTGTGCACTCGGCAACTCCTTTTAAATCAAGCGGTCTATGCGCAGAGAAGTTCAGTTCAACTCAAATAAATCAGCAGCCTGTGCACAGAGCAATTCCCTTTAAATCTTAAGCCACGTCAGCCAAAATAATCTGCGTTTGTTTTTCACGTGATCACCAATCAGCTCAATGAGAACTTGAATCCGGGCCGTTCATTTGTTTTCGTAACGAAGCGGTTGAGATTTGAGATCGCCACGTCAGCAATTGCTTCGTTTGCTCGCCTTCCTCACGTGATCGTTCTAGGGCATGCAGGCGGAGTACTTTTGAAGGCGACGGTGGAAACTCTCCTTCCCAGCGGTAGTGGCAGTTCCTTCAACCTCGGATGGTCACAACGTCGACTCCTTCTTCGAGATGGTGAGCAGCTTCTTGATGCTGGCACTTGGTTGCGGACTTCGGCAGCTGCACCAGCGGTACGGTGATGGCGATTTCGGCAGGCGGTGGTCTTCTCCGGGGAACGACGCCGGGCTTCGCTGAGATAAGAAGTCGGCGACTTGCTGGCTTCGACGGTCAGTGGGCTGATCTTCGTTGAAGACGACGGCGTGCAGAACGAGCGATGACGGCGATGTTCTTCAGGCAGCGGCATTCTTCGTGGATGACAACGGTTACTTCTCGGCGCTCCGATTACGGCGGTCTTCTCCGATGTCACAACAGAGAACGGTGACGAGGGTTTTGCCTAGTTCGTTGACTGCAGCGATGTCTTCAGCTTTTGCACGGCGACTGCAGAACTTCACGGCGAGGACGTGACGTTGCTCTTGACGGCGGGCAGCGCCTCCGTTGATCTTCACAGTAAGGAGACGATCAGCTTCGACGATAAAACTCAGGAGCCCCTTTTGAATCAAGCGTGAGGCTCTTTGGGGATAGCTTGCGGATTAAAGACGTGGACTTGGGCTTTGAAGATTTTGCATGTTGGTTTTTGTAGCAGCCGCACACAATTTATTGCCCTCTCCCTTTTTTGTACTGCCGTAAACTTTTGTTGATACTAGGGTTTTTCAGCCGCCCTCTAACCCTAGGAGGTGACATGTATTTATAGTATAGGCTAGGGTTAGAGAAAAAAGTAGTTGGGATTGATTTGCAATGGAGATATGATAACAATTCAAATTGGATATGAAACGTGATTAGGCGTTTGAATAGGAGATCAAGTAAGATTAGAATCGAATATGAAATACGAATTCTAAATTGGATCTCCATGGCATTTGACTTAATCAAATCAAACATCAATATTTGATTTGCACCAATCACCAATTGATTTGATTCAATCATCTTTGCTATGTGAATGGCACTAAGACCAAGTCCATTAGCTATGTGGATAGCAAATTCTCCAAGTAGCGAAAGATGTATCGTTTCTCCAATCCTGAAATACACTAGCACACACATTAGATATCACGACACGTTTGTCATCATCAAACCAAGAGGTCCTAGATCGTTGCGTCCAATAATCACAACCGGAGTGATCCCGACGCCGTACCCTCGCTTTGCTATCCGTAGCCGAAACGATCCCGAGACAAATCTTAATGTGCTACTTGCAGTCGAGAACATCGAGCACATCCAGCGTTCTAGATCCAATGCTAACATGTGCGTGTTCGTCGCACTAGGTTGGTCTTTTCACTCGTAGCAATCCAAACTGTACGACATTGAAAACCTAATTAAAATCTGACAACCTAATCACTAAATTTATTTTCTGCACCATTAAGCCATTGTAACAGCTAGAATCGACGATCGGACTGATTTTACTGTGCACATATGATAGATTCGTCGAATAGGTTGAACTTTCAGAACTTGACGTGAAAACTGATAGGCTAGCCACGATCAACTTAGAAACTTACAATAATAGGAACTTCTAAAACGCGACCTGACACCCGCCGTTGACTTGTGACAGCAGACGTTGACCGACGCGATGACAGAGACAAGACGCTTCCGACGAACGTGCGAACGATGAAACTCTCTGTTTGTTTCCATCCCTTGCAGCTGTCGATTGATGAAGGATATACAGTCCCCCGTCTATTTTACAGTCGATTGTACTTTGTTCTTCAGTCGCATGTATGCATATTGCGGGTAAGTCACAACTCTCTGTTTTATTCCATCCTCTGCTGCAGTCGTCTGATGAAGGATATTCAGTCGACTGTCTGTTTTACAGTCGACTGTGTAGTCTTCTACAGTTGACTGTCATGGCTCAGATTATAGCCGTTGGGATTTATTTAGCCGGTGGACAGTCGACTGTCATTTGTTCATCAGTCGACTGTCAGTGACATTTCAGCCTAAAAATGCAGCTTTTTGTTTTTGGCTATTTTCTTGGTTTTTGAGAGTTCCTATTGGGTTTCTATATATATGAGAGGGCTGAGTTCATTGGAACTTCTTAATGCTATTGAAAATCTTTTGAGATTAAATAAGCCACTCTCAAACTCTCTCATTTCCCACTTAGAGCTCATTCTCTCCTTCATGCATTAAAGTCAAGCTCAAGGGAAATTATCCAAGTGCTTTCAAGCAAATCTCATCACTTGGAGATCCTCTTCCGTGCCTTGCATTCATCTATGAGTAAGCGTCTCAAGGAGTAGGTAAGAGTATTTGTTTTACTTTGTGTTTCTTTGGAACCCTAATTCTCTTTATGGGAATTAGTCATTCTCTTTGTGGGAATTAGATAACTCTCTTTGTGGGAGTAACTCTCTTTGTAGGAGTTTGGTGTCCTAGTATAGAGCTAACCCAAATTCTCTGTGTGTGAGTTAGAAATTTTATGTGTGAGAGTTTGACCCTTATGTAGGGGTGGTTGGGTTCTTGTGTAGGACAAAATCCTCTCGGTGAGTTATCTCTTTTTGGGGTTTGTATTCACTTCTCTTTGTAGGAATTATAGTGAATATTGGTGTGGCTGGACGTACCCAAGTTTGGGAAACCAAGGTAATATCTTGTGTTTGCGTTTGGATTTATTGTGTTGATTAATTCCTCTTGCATTTATTATTCTGTATTTTCAAGATTAATGTTAATTGCATAATTCATTGCCATTACACTATTCACACCCCCCTCTAGTGTGCTATTGTTAGTAAATTACAAGGGTAAGGCGATCCTTACAGTCACCGTCATCGTCCATGTCTCGCATCATGGGGTCCTTCTAGACCTCCTCAATGGTGAAGTCCTCAGTAACTTCCTCCTCTAGGAGTTCCAAGTAACGTGCATCTTCATGGGGAAAATGCTTCTTCATCGGCTTTTGCAAGTGGAACTCTATTTCGATATTCCCAACATTCATCGATAGTGTCCCTTGACCGACATCTATAAGGACTCCGACCGTAACCATGAAAGGAAGTACTAACATCAGCTGGGAGCTTCCCTCTTCAGTCCATGATCACGAAGTCCACCGGCACACTAATTCCTCCCGGTACATGTAGAATGACGTCTCGAGCAATGCCTACCGGGTAGGTGAAAAATTGATCCGACAATTGTATACTCATAGCTGTGGGATCCAACTCTATACTCGTGTTTAGTCTCTTGAAAATAGAGAGCGACATCAAACTAATGCTCACTCCCAAATCCACTAATGCTCTCTTGATAGGGATGCCGCCAATGGAGCACGGCACCGCTAAACTGTCGGGGTTGGGAAGCTTCTTTGGCAAAGTGTTCTTTAAGACCAACGTGCAATTTTCTGCTAGCATAATGGCTTCTTGCTTCCAACTTCCTGCTATCAAATCCTTCAAGAATTTTGCATAAGTCGGGATCTTCGTCAATGCATCCATGAAAGGAATGTTCAAGTGAACACCCTTCAAAAGCTATATACATTTAGCATATTTTTCTCAAGCTTCACCATGGCTAGCCTCTATGGGTAAGGAGTGTAGGAAGATATGTGCCCTCGAGGCAATTTATCGAAAGAACATATTGTTCGAATTTAAATGGTACTAATTATCATAGTATGAATAAAATGGTTTTAAATACTTGGATAATTTCCTTAAACTTAAAGTAAGGTCATACACGTATCTATATGGAGATCTCGATTATAGGAAGTGAATGACCGATAGGAACTTAAGCCTTAAAGCATTTATGGTCATAGATGTGTCATGAATAGGATATCGGCACATCGGACAGACTATTGTGTCGTTGTCTTAACCTGAAGGGTGATGATGATCACATAATCATTCGACCTGGCAAAGTCAGAGATAAGACACAGGTTCTCATTGAAGAATGAGTCCACTGAACAACCCAATAAAGAGTCATCAAATGGTTAACATTAACTAAACTATCATTGATAACTCTCTAATGATGATAGGAAAGTTGGTCATTAAGACTTGAGGTCATTATACGAACTTGTGCGTGAACAATGTCACTTAGATATATGATCTAGCCTTAAGTTTTTACTCCAGAAACGTCTTCGGTTGGGTGACACTTTAAGCGTACGAGTTATTATCAAGATTGAGTTCGTCTCATCCATCTATGGGAAGTTTGTGTCACAGGCTTGGTACGGTTCTTGGTACAAAAACTCAACCGGTGTATGTTGTAGGAACTACAACATGGATATACCAAAGACCGGAGCATACTGACCAGTGCTAGCTAGTACGGTTGACAATTTACCATACCCTAGGCTATGTAGTGACATAGTTTTGATGAATGAACTAAAACTGTGGTATTCATCACAAACACAGTCAGAGTAATCCCGATGGCACTTTTGTCAATGGGTTAATCATGTAATTATGATGCCGAAATAGGGACGATACATACTGCTCGTGGTCACTGTCGTCTAGGGGTTTCGAGCCCCAACCTGTAGTTGGGTCAAGTTGTAAGGTCTCACACCAAGTAGGATTTGCGTCTTAGTAATATGAAGTATTAAGGAGGAATGTGCTCAGGTGCACGGAAATAATGTAGTCACAACGAGTTTGTGACATTAAGTTTATATTAAATGGAAATTAATAGTGTCGCAAAATGTTTGCGATATAAGCATTAGAAGAATGCTACGTGGGATTATTGCATATGATGCAAAAGGGTTTAAAATATATCGTAAAATGTTTACGAAAATAATTTAAATAATAAAAGCATAGAAAAGGTTACATGGGTTTTTTTTGGGATAGTCCAATTCGAAACCTAGCTTCAGATGGATCCAAAATCAGCTCAAACAGAGCTATAAAGCTCAAGGTAATGGACAAATGGCCAGACTGGGCTTTGGCCCAATTCTGGCACAGCCCAACCAAGCTGGGCTGGGCTAGCCCGCCCAGCCTGGGCCGACGGGTTTGGGCCTGCAAGTGCAGGCCTGGCCCGCTCACGCAGGCGCCCCTGCCCGCCCGCCCAGGAGGACGAGCTACCCAATTGGGCGTGCCCAGACTTGCAGGTGGGACCCGCAGGTGGGTCCGGGCATTTGGAACCCTAATTTCTCACATGACGGCTTCGAATTTCAGCCAAATTGTGGGTTTTGTCCAACTTTGAGATATTGTTTGAGGGGTCAAACGAAGTTGGAATTGATAGCCGTTTGTTTCTATACAATCATCGTTCAGTGTTCTTCGATTTGATAGGTTGTATCACTTACGAAGCTCAAAGTTGAGGTAATGAAAATTAGTTGAAGTTTGGCCTTAGTGTAAGGCAAACTAATTTAATTTTCCCTCTAAAATTGTTTAGTCCCGCATTGCTCGTGAGACGAGGAGAGGGTCTGGCTTCCTATATAAATAGGGGCTAACCTCCCTTCGAATATTTGTCCCAAGTCTCCGATTCGAGTAGCTCCTAAAAGTTTTGAGCATGCTCGAGCTGAGACTTAAATTATTCTTTCCTTATTAATATCTTTCGTTCCTCCGTTTGCATCCGAGCAAGACGACGAGGAGGTGTCGTAGGGACCAGGAGATTGGATCTAACTATAAGAAGAATACTTGGTATAAATAACTCACTCCTTGGTCTTCGACCCCCTCAGTCGCTAAAAGCGACCCCGGATCAGTCAATGGGATGTGTATATTTATCTATCACTTGACTCGAAATGGGTTAGGTTTGAAAAAGGATCTTAGAGTGTCTAGGGTTGGGCCAGGAGGTCTCTTAACGCCTTCTTTTCTTCCCGTCAGAGTTATTTCACAAAGACTTGCCATGGTAAGGGAGAAGGGTAACAAGCACACTTGAAGAGCACAGTACAATAGAGAGTTGTATGCTGCGTTTGAGAAGGATGAATCACTCCCGAAAAAGAATCTATTGATTCTCTCCTAATTGGTTGGATTAGATCTAAAGTCTTTGACGTTGATCATACTCAAGTAAAACTTTCTTCGGTGAGTGATTGGCTCAAAGGCGCGGTGTTGGCTCGCTTCGGGCGGTCCAGTCTTGGAGGCACAGAGGCGGCTTCCTTCATGGAGCAAAAAGAAAGTTGCTGAAAACGAAGCTTCGTTTTCTGTGAAAACGAAGTTCTGAGTAAGTCATTTTATCTATGCTTTCATATATTACTGCAGTAGTTTGGATCTATCTTTGGGGTTGGTCAGACCCACCCCCAAGATAGTAGATTTCCTGGCTAGGATTAATGATTTTCTTATGGCTTTCATTAAAATGTTTAATGTTATTATTATTTCGCTGCTATTTTCTGTTTCTATGTTCGTCCGACATAGACAAGCATAGATTTTATGCCCTAATGGTCCATCAAAACCCTTCATTAGTATTAGAGTCTAGGTCTACTTTGATCTAATTTCTGCAAAGCATATGAATGCATAAAATGTTTGTGAGAAGCATGTTGATAATATGATTGGCTGGATTTACTAATTATGAGATAATTATTAATCCTGTTGCAACTTAATTTTATAAGATAAAATTTTAGCTGCCAGTTTTTATGCTTAGTATTTATTATATGATAACTTTTTGAAATGCATGCTAAACTTTATAAAATAAACTTTAGTTGTTGTTCATGCTAATAATTATGAGATAATTATTTAAATTGGTTGTAACTTAATTTTATGATATGCTTTTAAGTTGCTAGTATTCATGCTAATTTTTATGTGATAAAACTTTTAGCGAATTTTAATGGTTATTTTATTTCTTGTATATTATTTGATAATTCAAGAAAAACTCTTAGGATAACCATTAAAAACTTTCTAAAACTTATGAGATAAATTTTAGATGGACATGCTATGATTTCAAAAAATTTGTTTCAACAATTAAATTCCTAATACCTGATTGGGGTAGTCCTTCCTACAATTATTATTTTAATTGTTCTAATAATATAATTTAAATTGTTGTAATTTGAATTTATTAAATCCCTAATACATGATTAGGATAGCACGTTGAAACCAAAAATCCTTATAATTGATAAGGACTTTAATAAAAGTTATTAACCAATCCTAATAATTTCGAATTTTAGGGTTCTAATAGTTGGTAGGATTAATTAGTTTTAATGAAGCCATTTTAATCGATGTTAACACATATAAATAATTAAAATCCTTAAAGCATTATGATCCAGTCTAGCATTTTTTGACTAATGTTGTGGATCACCCTAGCTCGACTGGGGATAATGATCCTGGCCTAGCAAATCCCTGGCCATGTTCTGCTTAACCAAGGATATGAACTGTTATTATGTGAAACCATCGATTACATCTAGTCTAATACGTTTAAAATCTTCTTCAAGATTAACCATAGCACTCCTTGTTGTTGGATTAGGTGACTAAAAGACTCATGTCATGGTTGTTGAGTCTCCTCAAGATGTGACATAGTCTCTTTTAGAAACCGACCCCATCATACATGAGATGTAGTCTGGTCTTAACTTAAGCTGCCACATCGGGTCTCCTCGAGTTTCGGTGTAAGTTAAGATTAGACAAGAAAATAAGGGTTCGACTAGACTGGTCATTATGATTTGTTGAGTCTCCTCAAGATCATAAGCGACTATGGGCAAAAACCTATAAGGAGTCACATGTGATATGATCGATGAAGAGTTCGTCTACCATTTATAGAGCTGATCAATTTGTTGAGTCTCCTCAAGGTTGTGAAGCTCAGGATGGTTGGATCCCTCTCTCACCATTTTAATATTTAATGAATTTGTCCATTATTATGGCTTATATAAATCTTTAAATTAGTGGGAGTACATAGTTTAATAAAAACCTTTTAAACTATTAAGACCATATGCTAATTCAAAATTCTATCTAATGCAGTATGGAGTTACGACTTAAGTTTATCATCGAGAAGAACATGCTGAATGGAACCAATTATAAGGACTGGTTGAGGAACATTAAAATGGTTCTCTCGTTAGCTGGAATCGGTTATGTACTGATAGAAATTGCTCCTAACAAACCTGACAACAAAGCCACCAAAGAACAGATTGAGTCCTACAAGCTTTGGCAAAAGAATGTAGAGAAAGCAAGGTGCCTTACTCTGGCCTCGACGAACAATGATCTGCAGAGAAAGCATGAACATATGGAGGTCCAGAGCATGCTTCTCAATACAGAGCAGTTGTGTGGTAAGCAGTCTCGGACTGCAAAAATTCGAGGCCACCTACAACCTTTGGGGAACGAAGATGACGAACGGCCCCGTCCAAGACCATGTAATCAAGATGATCGGTTACGTTGATGACGCAGCTGAGCTAGGATTTGTCTTTGATCATGAGATGAGCACTGACATTATCGTAAAGTCTTTGACTCCTGCTTTTGGCCCGTTCATTACAAAATTTATAATGAACAACACTGAGGTGGAACTCCCTATCATCCTGAACATGCTTCGACAATTTGAGGAGAGAATCCAGAAAGAACCACCAATGTTGGTTGCCAACTCTACTTCTTCTCATCAGCCTAAGGGCAACGGTAAGAAGAGGTAGATCCCTCAACCTTCCAAAGGCAAGAAGGAGGAGAAGAAGAAATGGGTGTCGTCTGAGTCTGAGTGTTTCTATTGCCATAAGCATGGACATTGGAAGATGAACTACAAGGCTTACCTTGCAGGGAAAAGGGGCATGGTGATGCCTCAACCTCATGTATAAATCTTGTTACAGAGTACATGAATTTTCCATAAAGCTAATATGTGATATACGATACCAGTATGTTTACTAAACATCTGTATATTGTCTACAAGTGCTTAAAGCTGTGGAGGAGTGAAGTTCCTGGTACGGTCGACAAAGGGAGTAATCATTGTTACTCGGGCCGTCAAGAAATTTGGAGATATCAATGATGTGGTCTGGATTTTAGAATAAATCGCATTGTAAGCTACAATGACTGAAATGAATGTAATTTTGAGATGAAAATGTTTTGAACAATATTATATGAATAAAGTCATAGTTTGACCTGGGGATATCTTGATGTGTATATTATGATGGCTTTCTAAGTTGATGTGTACGTTTCTGAGTTGATACGATTAACAAGAGCAGGCAGTATGTATTTAATCAAATCTACATTAACGAGTAATTTTCTGGCGCATATATATTAGATGTGATCATTATAATGTGCACACGAGATAAGTCCTTGTTTGGCTGCATGTGAAACTTCAAGTAAGAAGATTAATCGGAATAGAATGAGTGGGTAGTTATGATTAAGTTATCATCAAGGCTCCTATGAAGGGATCTTGATGTAACATATTCGTCAAACAACCTAACACAAGCACATTCTGTTTTAACTCATTCAACACAAATGAGATTTAGAAAGTCTGGTTGAAGTAGTATGAACAATAAGTTCTCAAAGTCAATGGGAGCTAGCATAATGCTTAGTTCCATTATGGGCTAAGAAAAGTTCCAAGTTATAGAACATTTATATATGACATACAATCAAAAAGTTTTTGTTTATGTCAAAGATATAGAATTTATGGTGTCATTAATGTGTTGGACAGAAATGACACATGATTATTGGAATATGATATGGTATGACTGACTAGTATGAAATGATAAATCTTATATAATGGTAGTATGTGCTAATCGCTAGCTATACAGAAGAGGAAAAGTTATTGGATGAGATTCGAAGACATTTTCGTACAATCACCCCTGTGTGATCAAGGGTGTATAGTTAAAGGACTCTGTAATACGGCATAATAGATACGTTTTAGCAGATCCATTCTTTAGGTTCTAACATATGAACGTCCGTAGAGACTGATATGTTATAGCGATATGAGATACCGAGATGAATAGCCTAAGTGCAAATGGGAGATGTAGGATGATACGTCCCCTCGAGGCAATTTATCGAGAGAACATCTTGTTCGAATTTAAATGGTACTAATTATCCTAGTATGAATAAAATGTTTTAAATACTTGGATAATTTCCTTAGACTTAAAGTAAGATCATACACGTATCTAGATGGAGATCTCGATTATGGAAAGTGAATGACCAATAGGAACTTAAGTCGTAAAGCATTCAATGTCATAGATGTTGTTGTGAATAGGATATCGGCACATCGAACAGACCATTGTGTCTTTGTCTTAACCTAAAGGGTGATAATGATCACATAATCATTCGACTTGGCGAATTCGGAAACAAGACACAAGTGCTTATTGGAGAATGAGTCTACTAAACGACCCAATAAAGAGTTATCAAATGGTTAACATTAACTAAAATGTCATTGATAAATCTTTAGTGATGATAGGGTAGTTGGTCATTAAGACTTGAGGTCATTGTACAAACCTGTGCATGAACGGTGTCACTTAAATCTATGATCTAGCCTTGAGTTTCCACTCGATGAAACATCTTAGGTTGGATGACACTTGAAGCGTACGAGGTAAATAGTGATCAAGATAGAATTCATATCTTCCGTCTATGGGAAGTTAGTGTCACAGGCTCAGTACGGTTCTTGGTGCAAAACGTCGGCCGGTGTATGTTGTAGGAAGTACAACAAGGACATACCAAAGACCGGAGCATACTGACCAGTGCCAGCTAGTACGGTTGATAATTTACCATACCCTAGGCTATGTAGTGACATAGTTTTAACGAATGGACTAAAACTGCGGTATTCATCACAGACACAGTCAGAGTAATCCCGATGGCACTTTTATCAATGGGTCAATCATGTAATTATGATGCCGAAACAGGGACGATACCTGCTGCTCGTGGTCACTGTCGTCTAGGGGTTTCGAGCCCCAACCTGTAGTAGGGTCAAGTTGTATGGTCTCACCCAAATAGGATTTGCGTCTTAATAATATGAAGTATTAAAGAGGAGTGCGCTCGGGTGCATGATCACTCCTTATTTTACACCCTTTTTCCGCATATTTGCATGCCATTTAGATCGCCCAAATCATGTTTTTCACGATATATCGACGATATTGCGATGCTTTTCACGATTTGTTGTTTTTGTCGCATTTCAGGTGATTTGGCGCGATTTGGAGTGATCTCGAGATGCGCTTACTCTAGACGGTCACCAATGACCTCCCCAAGGGGTATTTTGCTGTTGGAGAGGAGCGGAAGAAGAACGGACGTCGCAGGAGCGACGAGGAGGCCAAAATAAGCAGATTGGGCATTTTTTGTGTCCCACTCGGCCGAGTGGAGGAGCCACTCGGCCGACCAGCGAGACACTGCTCGGCCGACCAGAACAGACACAATTTACATGTGCACTCGGCCGAGCACCGAAGACCACATCGGCCGAGTGAAGACATCACGTCCGCCCGAGTGGCGCCCAGACGAAGCCCCTCCAAAACATCCAAGTTACTGTTTTTCGGCTGCCTGAACTTCAGATGTCTTCACTCGGCCGATGTGGTCTTCGGTGCTCGGCCGAGTGCACATGTAAATTGTGTCTGTTCTGGTCGGCCGAGCAGTGTCTCGCTGGTCGGCCGAGTGGCTCCTCCACTCGGCCGAGTGGGACACAAAAAATGCTCAATCTGCTTATTTTGGCCTCCTCGTCGCTCCTGCGACGTCCGTTCTTCTTCCGCTCCTCTCCAACAGCAAAATACCCCTTGGGGAGGTCGTTGGTGACCGTCTAGAGTAAGCGCATCTCGAGATCACTCCAAATCGCGCCAAATCACCTGAAATGCGACAAAAACAACAAATCATGAAAAGCATCGCAATATCGTCGATATATCGTGAAAAACATGATTTGGGCGATCTAAATGGCATGCAAATATGCGGAAAAAGGGTGTAAAATAAGGAGTGATCAAAATCCCCCAAGCTTGCCTCTTACTCGTCCTCGAGGAAGATAAGTAAAAGGCGAACCCGGTGGATTCAGAAAACGAAAACGGCGAAAAACGAAAAAATGAAAAATGAAAAACGGAGAAGAATGGAAAACGAAATGAAAATAAAGAAGAGAGAAAGAAGCGAAGAGGTAGGATGCTAGATCATTTTCTCAGGACGGGGGTTTCACTTACTCATATAGCATGCACCGAATGAAAAACTCATGTCAAAGGATTTTATTTTGATATCATAGTATGATAGTGCAAATAGAAACGGAATACCCACGAACAACGATATAATCATGAAAAACTGAATAATTTTAAAATTAACATCGTCTGAATCATTTAAAGCGGTATACAAATCACAGATCACACACTTTTCAATTGAACGCTTTCTATCTGGAGTATAAGAGTATCACACTATAGAATAGAAAGAATAGAAAAGTATGGATTTCATGAAATGAACGCTAGGCTTAGATTTCTGGATTTCGTAAAGCTGGAAATAATCTCACCGAGTATAGAATATTACTTAGCCTAGGTTGTCGTGCAATGTCAAGTAGTCACTCTCTCACACATCAATGGATCCCCTCCCCCAAGCTTATCTATAAGCGTGGTGGCATAAAAAATATTTACATCCCCATTTTTATATAGCTCCTAATGTAATAAGAAGAAAGAAGAAAGGAAGAAAAGATGATGGGATCTTTTATTGAGGATTTTTCCTCTCTCCTTTTTTTTGTTATAGCATATGTACACAATGATCCCAACTCAAAGAGAGATAATGATATACAAGAATATTCTTCTCTCTTTTATTATTTTTTTAGAGAATAAGAGATTTGGAGCTAGGAATTAATAGCGGAGGAAATGCCATATAATAGAATCACTAAGGGGAGATTCACCAATGATTATAAAAGTAGAGAAATGATGTTCAAGATTTGTGGAGAAAGAAATAGATATAACTCTCGGTTCACTCTATAAGACATGCACGACAACTTCAGCAGGGTAATCTAATCTACTCAGTTTCGATCACAAAAAAGCTAACTAATCCAGATTTATCATAGCTAACATCATTCAATCATCCTGAATTGAAGTGTACAGTTTGTTACGCCTATTTGACCGAGACCCAAAAGACACGAGCCCAGGAGCCCGACCACAGGTCGAGAGCCCATCTGCATCCTCAAAAGCCCATTGAGCAAAGGCCCTATAAGGGACCTTCTCGAACGTCGATCCGACCCGGCCCCAATAACCCGCTGGTCGCTCGCCCACTCCTGCGAAAACCACTCCCCCGGACGCGCGACCACTAATGGCGATAATGGGAAGGTGCTGGCATGGCGGAAAGGGCGGCGGCGAGGGGGGACTGATGGGGCACGATCGATGGCGGGCGTGGGACGTGGGCCAGGGGCAACCGCGCTGGGAGCTCTACAAAAGGGCCAGGAAGACGACGAAGAAAGGGACCGCATCTCAGGTAACAAAACCGAAGGTACTCCATCAACGACCTCGTTCCCCCAATTCATCTCCTTCCTCCCCCGCTCGCGCCGAGAGACGCCGTTACGATCTCCTCACGAGTCGAACCGTCTCCGCCGGGCCCCCTTTCTCAGATCACTATCTGACTTAGGCATCGGAGGGGATTTGGCCGGAACCAAGGTCTGGCCCCCTGACGAGCGTTCTCGTCTACGCAGGTGGACAGTTGATCAACGGGCCGAGGCTACCCCTCGCCCCTCTCCGACCATTCGTCCGACTGGATAGTGAGGCTTCCCCTCACCGTCAACCTGCCGAGGCCGAGCACGCCCCACCGAGGCCGAGCGTCTTAGTCAGGTCCGAGATTCCCCTCGCCTCCCGTCGGCCGTGCATCTACCCGGGCGCCTGAGGCTACCCCTCGTCCCCCTTTCAGCCGAGGCCGAGCACGACTATCCGAGGCCGAGCATCTCAACAAGGGCCGAGGCTTCCCCTCGCCCCTTCTGCACCAATTCGAAGCCCCCAAGGGACCCAAAGCGGGCCCCTTGACCACGTTGACCGGGTTCTCCACGGTCAACGCTTTGTAGTGAGAAAACACTCTGAAACATCTGGCACCGTCTGTGGGAACGAAAACTGTCCCACGAAGAAACAAACCACATCTGCGATGACGCGGCCTCCCTTCTCTCGGCGAAAGAAGGGCGAGGCCCCGACGCGGGGCGACAGGGCCCGCCATCGTTGCCAAGAAGGGGCACGGGACCGACGCGAGGAGAGTTGTGGGGAAAGGGCCGGGATGCCCTCCCCTTCCCCACCGGTCGGGAGACCGAGTGCGCCCATAACGGCACGCAGCTCGGACGTGGCTTTGGTGGTATCAGTGGTCATAGACACTACCTTAGTGCGACGGCTGCTTGTCGACACCGACAGCTCCTGTGACGTCCTATTTATGTCAACCCTGGAGAAGATGGGCCGGCAGAAAGAAGACTTGCGACCTCGTTCGGGTCCCGTGGTCGGATTCACGGGTCACTCCACCCCCATCATCGGCACTATCCATCTCCCGGTAACGCTCGGAAACACACCAGACTCTGTGAACCTAGCGGTGGAATTCATCGTATTGGGGATCGGGTCGGAATACAACGGGATCATCGGCCGACCCCTACTCAACGCCGTCGGCGCGGTGGTCTCGACCCTCCATCGGACCATTAAGTTCCGAACGCCGGGGGGATGGGGCAAGTCGAAGGCGACGCGGGGAGACCGAATACCTGCTATCAACTGGCGGATGAAGGTCCCGAGGATCGTCTAGCTGACCGGATGGCCGCGCTCGACTTAAGGAGTGGGCCCAGGCCCACCCCTGCGGAGGAGCAGGAGCAAATCCCGGTCACGGACATCGAGGGCCGGTTCGTCTCGATCGGGAGAGGGCTGAGCCCGGACCTGAGGGATCAGCTGATCGAATGCCTGGAGGCGAACCTGGACATCTTCGCCTGGTCGCCCGAAGACATGCCCGGCGTGGACCCCCAGGTGATCGTCCACCAGATCAACGCTGACCCCAACTTCAAACCGGTTAGGCAGAAGAAGCGTAACCTGGGCGGCGAGAAGATGAAGGCAGCCTCCGAGGAAGTGGAGCGTCTCCTCGATGCCGGCTTCATACGAGAAGTCTGGTACCCGGAGTGGCTGTCAAACGTGGTGATGGTCAAAAAACCCAACGGGAAGTGGCGAATGTGCGTGGACTTCAGTGACCTCAACAAGGCCTGCCCCAAGGATAGCTACCCCCTGCCGCGCATCGACCACCTGGTGGACAACGCCTCGGGATACGAGATGCTAAGCTTCATGGACGCTTACTCCGGGTACAATCAAGTCCAGATGGACCTCCGGGACGAAGAGATGACTGCCTTCACGATGGACCGGGGAACCTACTGCTACAGGAAGATGCCCTTTGGCTTGAAGAACGCGGGGGCCACCTTCCAGAGAATGGTCAACAAGGTGTTCAGCTCCCAGATCGGAAGGAACCTAGAAGTCTATGTCGACGACATGCTTGTCAAGTCAAGGCGACCGGAAGACCACATCGCCGACTTGCGGGAGACCTTCGAGCGGTTGCGGCGACACCACATTCGGCTCAACCCCACGAAATGCACGTTCGGGGTAAGATCTGGCAAATTCTTGAGATTTATGATAACTAATCGTGGTATTGAAGCTAATCCCGACAAGATCGATGCGCTGGTTAACATGCGCGAGCCGACGACAATCAAGGAGCTACAGAGGCTGAACGGGCGCATCGCAGCCCTGGGGAGATTCCTTTCCAAATCAGCGGAAAGATCGCTTCCCTTCTTCAAGGTCCTGAGGAAAGCAATCGCGGAACCTCCGAACAATAGGAAGACAATACTCTGGGACGAAGACTGCTCCCGGGCGTTCGGGGACCTCAAAGAGTACCTCCGCAGCCCCCCTCTCCTGTCCAAACCCCGGGAAGGGGAGTCGCTGAGCCTTTACCTGGCGTGCGCGGAGGAAGCTGTGAGTTCGGTGCTGATCCGGGAGGACGGCGGGGTGCAATGGCCGGTATATTACACGAGCCAGATCTTGAAGGGGGCGGAGGTGCGACACTCGCCCATGGAGAAACTGGCGTATGCCCTCGTCCTCTCAGCGCGAAGGCTCCGACCCTATTTCCAGGCCCACACCATACTGATCCTGACCGACTCACAGCTGGAACAGAACCTCAAGAGATTCGATCGAATGGGAAGGATGCTAAACTAGGGAGTGGAACTGAGCGAGTTCGACCTCCGATTCAAACCGCGCACGGCCATCAAGGGACAGGCCCTAGCCGACTTCATCGCCGAATGCACGACGGAAGGAAATGGCCCCCCAGAGGGAGAATGCCCGGGGACGGTAACTGCTCAACCCTTGTCCTTTCTTTCGGCTAACCACTCTCAACCAGAGGATCCAGGAGCGTGGATAGTTCATGTGGACGGGTCGGCCACACAGTCAGGAGGAGGGGCCGGGATTGCGATCCGATCTCCGGAGGGGAACATCGCGGAATACGCGTTGCGGTTCGAGTTCCCGGCCACGAACAACGTGGCGGAATACGAAGCTGTGATCAACGGCCTGAGGCTGGCCCTGGAGCTCGGGGCCGAGTCCGTCCGCCTCCTCAGCGACTCGAAGCTCATTGTCAACCAACTCTTAGGGAGTTACGAGGCACGGGAGGAGGCGATGCAGAGATATCTCCCAGTCGCCAGAGCGGCGATGTCCAAATTCAAGGACGTGGAGGTCTTACACCTCCCACGGTCAGAGAATGCGCGGGCCGATGCGTTGTCAAAACTGGCCTCGTCCTCGCCAAAGGAGCTGGGCCGCACCATCTACGTAGAGAACCTGCCGTCCCCCAGCACGATGGAGCACGAGGTGATGGCGATCGACCAAGAGCCCACCTGGATGGACCCGATCATCCGATACCTCACCCACGGAGAGGTGCCGGCCGATGGGGATGAGCGCCGAACCCTGGAGAGAAAAGCACTCCGATACGTGATCCATGAGGGGACGCTCTACCGGAGACGCTGGACCAAGACGGACGTCCTCCCATACCTGAAGTGCATCGGACCGCAAGAAGCTGACTACGTCCTACGGGAGGTTCACGATGGGATCTGCGGGAATCACCACGGGGGCAAGATAGTCGCGCAGAAGATCTTAAGGCAGGGGTACTACTGGCCGACCTTGGCCAAAGATGCTACAAGCTACGTGCAGAAATGCCAAGAATGCCAGAGGTACGCCCACCACATCTCGACTCCTCCGTCAGAGCTCATCCCCATCGTGAGCCCCCTCCCCTTTGCGAAATGGGGGCTCGACATCCTCGGACCGTTCAAGCCAGGACGAGGGCAGCAGAAGCACCTGATCGTGGCAGTGGACTACTTCACCAAGTGGATCGAGGCCGAGCCGTTGGCAACCATCACGTGGAAGAAAGCGAAAAGCTTCGTGTGGAATTCCATCATCTCCCGATTCGGAGTACCACGGGCCATCGTCACAGACAACGGGAAGCAGTTCGATTCAGCAGGGTTTAAAGATTTTTGCGAGGAATGGGGAATCAAGCTCCTCTTTGCCTCGGTAGCACACCCCCAAACCAACGGGATGGCAGAAGCGGCCAACAAGTGTATCATAGAGCCCCTCCGGAAGAAAGTGAAGGACGCCGAAGGGAACTGGCCGGAAGAGCTCCCCGGGATACTCTGGTCATACCGGACGACCCACAAGGAGGCTACTGGCGAGACCCCCTTCATGCTCACCTACGGGGCCGAGGCGGTGGTACCGGTCGAATTGGGTGAAGAATCTCTTCGCCTCAAATACTTCGACGAAGACCGGAACTCGCATGGCCTAGGGCTCAGCCTGGAGCTCCTCGACGAGCGACGGGAGCAGTCACTGGCCACCATCGTCCACCAAAAGCAGAAGGTGGCCCGATACTACAACGCTCGGGTGCGGGGGAGAAGCTTCCACCTCGGGGACCTGGTCCTCCGGAAGGCGGGCTTCACCACCGATACCGCTCGCAAAGGGAAGCTCGCGGCTAGATGGGAGGGACCCTACAAAGTCGTCGAGGTCCTCGGACCCGCAGCCTACCGACTAGCCGACATGGAAGGGAGAGTTCTCACTCACACTTGGAATGCGGAATATTTACGCAAGTACTTTCAATAGATGTATCGTTTCCTATGAAATAAATTTGTTTTAAATTCATTCCCTTCCAGATAAAGCAAAAAGGTATACAGAAGGGTACACAAAGAGGTCGAGGGGCATTCCCCTCCCTCATTTTTCTCCGGGGGTGCCAGGGGAGCCACAGGCTGGAGGCTCACTAGGGTCTCCCCCCTTACTCCGTTCGGCGTCAGAGTACATCCGAAGTTTCTCGAAGTTGATCCCCGAGAGCGGGAACTTCTCTTGGATCTCGGACTGGCACCGGGCGAAGCCCTTCTCGTACGCCTCCAATAAGGCGGTCTCCACAAAGGAGGTGGCATACTCCGCCACGGCATCCTGAGCGATCCGGGCAGGATCCAACTCCTCGAGCCCACGCAGTCGAGCCTCTAGGGTCTCTACCTGGCGTTGGTGCTCCGCCCTCTCCTTCTCGATCTCCCGGGATTTCTCTCCTAGTTGGGCAGCAAGGGCCCTCGCCTGCTCCTCCGCCGCATCCAGACGATCGGAGAGCTCCGAGGCTTCGGAGGCAGCAGCCGGGCCGGGGACCTGCTTGACCCCTCCAGACGCGTCGACGTCTTTTAAAAGGGAGGCGAGCCGCGTCTCGGCCTCGGACTTCGCGGCCAGAGCCACAGCTCTCTCACGATCCGCCGCCTCCAGGGCAGAGGACAGCTCAGTTATGCGGGAGTTCAGGGATTGGACCCGCGCTTCCTCCAATTGACCAGCTTCCTCCTCCTCCTCGCCAGGGACCTCAGGGCCTAGCCCAGCCACGGATTTGGCTTTGGGAAGAGCCGCGAATTGGCGCCTCATCGAGAGGCCCACCGAGGACAACTGTGCCAAAGCGACGAAGGTAAGATGGCAAAAACAGCTGGAGAACGGGGGGACAAGCAGAGACACACTACCTGTTGACCAGCCTGGATCACGAAGGTAGCCAAGCAATCACCTCTGACTCCGTCCAACACCGCCTGGTCGGGAGGGAGACAACAGTTCTCGGCCACTCGAGCGGCGGCTCCGCGGCTCGAGAACACCGACTCCTTCTCACCCACTGGAAAGCGTGGACAAAGAAGACCCTCCCCTGACGAAGGGAACTCGCCAGGAGCAGAGCGGAACGCCCCAAGATACCGACTGTAAGCATCAGGGAGAGAGCCGTCCGGAAGAGGTGAAGGGCCGGCCCACGGCCAAGCAACCTCAACGGGAGCAGGATGAGGTCGGTCAGCAGTCGGCTGAACGTCGACCCCCTCGACCCCCTCACGGAGCTTCTTGGGAGATCCCTGCAAGGGGAGAGAGGGAGACGACATCTTCTTTCGCTTCGAGCCTCCGGATGCGGTCACAACCCGCTGCTTCTTCCGGACCGCCAACACATGGTCCCTTCTGCGCGGATCCGGGTTTGGGGCCTGCACGAGAGCGCTGGCAGGAGAAGGACCGAGAGGGAACCCACCTGCACTCAAAGAATAAATGAGAGACAGAGCAGAACCTGGGCGACCTCGAGGGGCGAACGCTCGGAGCAGCTTACCTAGGGGCCACACCGTCTTACGCAAATTGAGGTCACTAAAGAGGAAGTCGATCGAACGCTCCCTCGGAGGAATTGCCAACATGTCCCTCGCCGTCTGCTGCTCAGTGACCGTCGGCTCACCCAGATTAAGAACAACGGCACCGGCCGCCACCCACCGAGCCGGGAAGTGTACGCTCGAGGGGAATGTGACGAACACGTATTCCCCCTTCCAGCGTTTCAGAGAGCTCGGCAACCCCAGCACCAGGGACATCTTCGGGCGGGCGCTGATGTAAATCCACGCCCCCGATTGGTGGAGGCTCAGGCGGTAGAACTGGGCAAAGAGGCGGAGAGAGGGCACCACACCCTTCAGCATGCAGACGACAACGAACCCGACGAGGATCCCGATGGCGTTGGGACATAATTGACACAAGCACACATTGTGGGCCTGAAGGAACTCCACGATAAAAGGATGAAGCGGGAAACGGAGCCCGAAGTAATGCACCTCTCATATATTCCGACCTCATTGGGACCAGGAGAGCAGATCCGCTCGTCGGCCCCAGGGGAACGAGCCGAGTAGGGCGGAAGCAGGTAGGAGGAGCGCATACTCCCGATGGCGGTGGCACAGATCGACGAAGGCCACGCCAAGACCTCAGAAGGAACCCCTGAAGGATCATCCCCATGCTGACTAATCGCCGAAGGAGTGCCACCCGCCAGACCTGGAGCCGCATCGTGCTCCGACCGAACCGAACCCGTAGCAGAGGAAGACGACATGGGGCAGAGCTCAGACAGAAGGGGGATCAGCACAAAGAAGAAAGGCGACGGGATGGCGGCTCATGAATCCCTCGGCTTCTCCACTTAAGACGACTCCACGAACGGCAGGGATAAGCTTGCCGCTACACGTGGCAACATCCGAAGGCTGACGGCGCTTCGGAACCCGCGCCTTAAAAACATCGAACGGGCCAACTCATGATGACGACTAATAAATGAGTCGGCATCGACTGGAGAGCTTGTCAAAATCGGCAGAAGTCACATCGGCCGAGTCAAACCGGCCGAGGCCGATCAACCCGACCGATGGGGGAAATTGTTACGCCTATTTGACCGAGACCCAAAAGACACGAGCCCAGGAGCCCGACCACAGGTCGAGAGCCCATCTGCATCCTCAAAAGCCCATTGAGCAAAGGCCCTATAAGGGACCTTCTCGAACGTCGATCCGACCCGGCCCCAATAACCCGCTGGTCGCTTGCCCACTCCTGCGAAAACCACTCCCCCGGACGCGCGACCACTAATGGCGATAATGGGAAGGTGCTGGCATGGCGGAAAGGGCGGCGGCGAGGGGGGACTGATGGGGCACGATCGATGGCGGGCGTGGGACGTGGGCCAGGGGCAACCACACTGGGAGCTCTACAAAAGGGCCAGGAAGACGACGAAGAAAGGGACCGCATCTCAGGTAACAAAACCGAAGGTACTCCATCAACGACCTCGTTCCCCCAATTCATCTCCTTCCTCCCCCGCTCGCACCGAGCGACGCCGTTACGATCTCCTCACGAGTCGAACCGTCTCCGCCGGGCCCCCTTTCTCAGATCACTATCTGACTTAGGCATTGGAGGGGATTTGGCCGGAACCAAGGTCCGGCCCCCTGACGAGCGTTCTCGTCTACGCAGGTGGACAGTTGATCAACGGGCCGAGGCTACCCCTCGCCCCTCTCCGACCATTCGTCCGACTGGATAGTGAGGCTTCCCCTCACCGTCAACCTACCGAGGCCGAGCACGCCCCACCGAGGCTGAGCGTCTTAGTCAGGTCCGAGATTCCCCTCGCCTCCCGTCGGCCGTGCATCTACCCGGGCGCCTGAGGCTACCCCTCGTCCCCCTTTCAGCCGAGGCCGAGCACGACTATCCGAGGCCGAGCATCTCAACAAGGGCCGAGGCTTCCCCTCGCCCCTTCTGCACCAATTCGAAGCCCTCCAAGGGACCCAAAGCGGGCCCCTTGACCACGTTGACCGGGTTCTCCACGGTCAACGCTTTGTAGTGAGAAAACACTCTGAAACACAGTTCATGCATATAGAAGTGATATAGGAAAAAGAAATCAGTACTCCAGATATAAGCATTCAATGTGTGAATCTTGGTGTGTTTTCTGTGATAGCATACATATGAATATCCAGACTCAGCTAATAATAAAATTTCATCCATTTTCATGTGGCAAAAGTGTGGGTTACTATCTCTAAATGCAAGGCAAGTAATAGCATATGATATCAGAAATAAAGTCTAAGACATGACAAATAAAGCATGCATATAGAGTAAGCTAAATCCAACGTCATCATCATCACAGAAAAGTCATCTCTAGCATGAGATGAAAAAGAAATAAAGATAAAGGGAAAATAGAAACTATGCAATGCGGCACACAGAGAAAATAAGAAAAACGTGATGCATGGTAAAATAAAAAAGAAAAATGATGAAAAATAAGTGCAAAAGTGAAAAACGGTGTGAAAAACTAAAGATAAAGGTGGCAAATCGAAAAAGAACGTGAGAACTCACTCCCCCAAGCTAAATGGCACAGTGTCCTCAATGTGCAAAGTGTGGCACACCGAGAGACAAGAAATGTGAGGGGCAGGTGAGGATGCATGCATGAAAAATGAAAATAAAAAGAAAAATAAAGATATGAAAAATATGATGCGGACATGATGCATGCACAGATAGGAGTGATACAGATATCTAAGTGGCACCAAAACTCTCCCTCTCTCCCAAAAAGATATAAAAAGATATGAGCAAAAAGAGAATCCCAAAATAAGTGAGGGGAGGGGGGGGGGGGGTGGACAAAAAGCGCAACAGGACCCAGCAGAAACAGGCAGCACAACGGCAAAAGGAATCGATGGCATCAAGGGTGCCTAAGAAGGTGGTGCTGCACCGTCTCCGTCCTGAGGCGGAGGTCGTGTGGGTGGTGCTGGCTGGACAGGCTGCTGAGCGGGGGTGGGTGTGGGAGTGGCAGTAGGTCGGGTGTGTGTGGAAGTGTGGGCGGGAACCTGCTGGGTGGGTGGGGGTACGCGCGGGAGATGCTCCAGAACCTGGGTGAGGCAGTAATGGATCTGGGGGATCAGCTCGAAGCGGCCAGCCATCGCAGAGACGGTGGCGGACAGAGTCCTAAGGTCGCCTCAGAGGCCACTCACCGCCCCCTCTAGAGCACGAATGCTCTGAAGTACAGTGTCAGGGGGAGGTGGTGCCGAGGGACGCACCGGGCGGGGCTGTGCAGGGCGTGGCTGGCGAACTCGGGTCGCGTAGGTGACTGGCTCAGCGGGGAAAGGAACAAAAGGTGCTGCGCCTGCGAATGTGGGCCTGGCCTCAGTGTGAGGCCGGGGCGCCGGCTGGTGGGAAGTGGAGGCAGCGGCAGCGAAAGAAGAGTGCAAAAATGGCAGCGAGGTGGCCGGAGAGGAAAGTGGCACAGAAGTGTGGACAGACGCCACGACGCTCTCGGAAAATACAGCACGGGTGGAGACAGAGGTAACTACCACTGGGGCGGAAGTGTGTGGACCAAAAGGCGCAACCCCAGCGGAGATCATGCTAGCCATGGTCTCCACGACCGCGGCAAACGAGGGCTCTCCACTCTCAACAAAGGTCGACGGGCGCTCGGGGAGTGCGGAGCAAAGTGGCTCGACGGACAGAGGGCCAGTGGTGGTGGTGGGAGTGGTGGTGACAGCCTCGGAAGTGGTGGTGGAAGTGGGCTCAGCTGAGGTGCTCGTGACACTGATAGAAGTGGGGACAGAAGTGTCAGGAGCAGCGGAAACATCAGGTATGGGCTGAGGGGCCACTGGGTCAACAGGCTCGGTAGGGTGTGCAACAGGGTCTACAGGGGCAGCGTGGGCCTGCTCGGCCTCCTCGGCCTCGAGCACGTAAGCAGCAGGGATGAGAACATCCATCGCAGGGAGCCAGTCAACATGGGCCGGTGCAATCAGAGTCCGAGCAGGGCTCGGGAGAATCATGTAATCGGCACCAAAAGGGCCATGCAGCCAGACCCAGTGACGCTCACCGTGCGGGCGAAGCATCTTCATCCGGGCCATAACATCTATAGACAGAGAAGTGGGGCCCGGGACGTGTCGCAAGTCATCGGGGAAGTCCTCGCCGGTCATAAGAGCAAGCAAAGTGATCAGGCCGCCGCAGCATATCGGTGAGCGAGCGTCCACCGATACGATGATGCGGTCCAAAAACCAAGCCACGATATCGATCACGACGACGGGGACAAGCTCATCGCCATCCCTAGATAGAGCTCTGGGACGTGTCATCGCATAGAGCATGTAGAGCTCTGGCGTAGACATCGTGCCCGGCTCATATCGGGCCAAAAAGGTCGTCGCCGTAAGGCGCTGGGCAATGCGGAGGCAGGGGTGGAAAATGGCTGAGGCCTTGGCCCTACTAGGGTCAAAGGCGGCATGGGGACCCGTAATCCGGGCCCAGAAGGCACCGGCGTCGAAGGAAGGTGGGGGGATATGGGTGGGGCCGTAACCGCGATCGGCACCGGGGACAGCGGGCCACGAGAAGAACGCTCTCATCATATCGAGAGTGACCTGGCACTCTCGATCCATGAACCGGAATGAGCATCCCTCGTCGGTCCGGGCGATCGAACTCAAAACCTCAAGTGTCAGGCGGGTAAAAGTATCCGCCGACACCTGCAGAAAATCTCGCCAGCCCACGTTGTCGTACAACGTGAGCATCCCCTCTAGTACCCCCAGGCGTCCTAGGTCAGCGAGGTGTGCAAACCTGGAGGGTACGATCGAGCGCTGGGAGATACGCTCGAAGACGGCGCGGTGTGCGTCGTCTCGGAACGTAATCCCGAGCGGCCCGACCAGTGGAGCCGGTGGTGGTGGCTGTGGGTCGGCAGGGAGAGGCTGTGCGGGCTGTGGGTGCACTGCAGGCTGTGCGGGGTGTGCGGGGCCTGCAGGCTGTGCTGGGTGTGCGGGGTGTGTGGGGGACGGTGGAGGAGAGTCCTCCAACTCGTGGGAGGGGCCGGCATCATCCGACCGCTTTCGCTTGGCAGAAGCTCTCTTCGACCGCGGCCGTGTCCGGGGCGGCATATCGGCCCCGAGCGCGCCGAAAAGTGAAAGAAGTGCGGTGCGTGTAAAAGAGTGGAAAGAGTGTACCCCGACACGCCTCGAGTGCTAAGAAGTGGAAGCGTGCGAAGTCAACGCCTCCGCGAAGTCCGGATCAGCCCGTAGAAGCTCCCCTGGGCTCCCCTAAGCTCCAAAAAGCAACCTGCGCATGAATCGACGATATCAGCAGGTAATATTCAAAATGTATGGAGTATTAGGGGTATAATAGATAGATATAGGAATTGATTTGGGTTAGGGGTTCGATTAATACACGGATCCTCGAAAAATACACAAAAAGAGGCGAAATAGGCGAAATAGGGGGTACCGGAGGTGGCCGGAGACACGGCCGCCGGCGGCGACTCGGGCGGAGTGCGGCGAGTGGTCGGCCGGCGGCGCGGGTCGAAGGATCAGGCGAGTGGGGAAGGGGTTCGGGCGCTGGGGGAGTCGAAAAGTCGGGCTGTTTGGGTTTCGCTCGTTTCGAAAAATGCGCCCCCCCCCCGCGGCCCCTTTTATAGCAGAAGTTACGACTCGGCCGAGTGAGAAGGTCACTCGGCCGAGTAAGGTCAATAGAAAATTCCTCCCCGCTTACGCATCGGCCGAGTGGCCTTGCCAGCCTCGGCCGAGTGGAGTAAGTCCATTCGGCCGAGTAACTCAAGCTACTCGGCAAGACTCGCCCTAGGAGGGTATCCGTTTTACTCGGCCGAGTGGGAATATGTACTCGGCCGAGTAGCAGTTATATTGAAATCAGGAAAATAAACAGAGAGTTGGGTACATCAGACTTCCCTCGTTCGTGAGCGGCTCGGCCGGACGAACTTGTGTACTCGGCCGAGTGACTAGTATACTCGGCCGAGTGAGCCTTGTGTTCTGCTGTTTGTCTTCGTTTTGGCTCTAAACTCCGTCTTTCTTCCTCCAATCGATTTCATCTTCCTCCTAAGCGTCGAGCGCCTTCTTGGGGCGCTCCTCGTCGTCTCGTTCGTCCTCCTCATGATGGATCTACCTATCTCCTCTCCTGTCAAGAAAAATAGGACCCGTTTTCACAAAATTTTTGGGCGAACGACTCAAAACACTAAAGATTTCTAAAACGAAAATAAAGAAAAAGTAAAAATGAAGCAAAAACCGTCGGGTTGCCTCCCGAAAAGCGCTCGTTTAAGGTCGTGAGCTCGACCCCCTATAATTTTCAATCAATGCGGGATGTTTGGTGCATATGAGATGCACCCATCAAACTTTCCGGGGAGCGCGCTTGGATTTGGACGTGGCGGCGTGTTCTCCCTCGGTGGTGTCCCATCTCGAATAGTGTTGGGGGGAGGCTCCCCCAAGCTAGCATTTGCTCCGGTCAACGGCTTTACCGGTGACACCGATCTCCGTGCCGGAGGAGCTTTCTTTGGAGACTTTAATTTCGAGAGCTTGCAGAGCTCTCGAATCCTTGCGACATCAGCGTCGCCTTCATCATCTTCGGCGGAGAGGTTGGGGGAATCGTCTATCTTCTCATTTTGGCCTAAATCCGGGCCTTCCTCTAAATCTTCATCAAAAAGAGCGCCAATTGAGTGGGGGATCGCCTCCTCTATCACCTCATCAAGGAGGTCCATGTAGTCAAGTTCCTCGTGGTAAGGCATGTGCTTCATAGCCTTAGGAATGTGGAGCTCCACCTCGATGTTGCCGACGTTTAAAGTTAGGGTACCTTCGCGCACGTCAACAATTACTCCGGCGGTGGCGAGGAACGGGCGTCCAAGTATCAATGAAGTATCTCCCTCCTCCTTAACGTCCATGATCACGAAGTCACATGGTAAGCATATTCCACCCGGGACTTGTAGCGGTATGTCTTCGGCGATCCCCACCGGCCTTGTTATCCGTCCATCGGCTAATTGAATGCGCATGTCGGTGGGTTTCAACTTTGTCCCGGTGTTTAGCCTTAAGAACATGGAGAGAGGCATGAGGCTCACACTAGCCCCTAGATCAACCAACGCCTTTTGAAGAGGGACGCCGCCCATGGTGCAAGGAATCCGAAAACTCCCCGGATCTTTAAATTTGGCCGGCTCCTTTTCTCTCTTGGTAAACCAAGAGCCCTCCTCGGCTAGCATGATCTTCTCCTTCCTCTTTCTCCCCGAAATCAAGTCCTTCAAGAATTTAGCATATGTGGGGATCTCCACGATGGCGTCGAGGAAGGGAATATTGAGGCTAACTCCTCTTAGATACTCGAGGAACTTCGCTAGCCTTTTCTCCATTTTCTCTCTCGCTAGTCTTTGGGGGAATGGGACCGGTGGCATGAAGCGCCTTTCCTCAATCAATTGTTCCGCTCTAGATTTCTCCTTGTCTTGTGGCTCCTTCTCCTTTTCAACTTCAACTACCGGCTCAATTGGCTCCAAGATTTCCTCCACGGGCTCCTTAGTAGGAATCATGGCGGGGGTGGTGTCCTTTCCGCCTCTAGTGGTAACGGCAACTACGGCATTGATGTGGCCGGTGTTGCCCCGTGGGTTTGGTTTGGGTTGCGCCGGCAATCGTTGAGTGTTCCGATTGAGCAACGCCAATTGCTCCGATATTTGAGCCACAACGGTATTAAGAGAGTCGTGCCCCGCCTTCAAAGTGGCATTCACCTTATTTTGCTCGACCATGAACGCCTCCACTCTGTTTCGAAGTCGGATCGTTGTTGAGCTTGAGGAGGGTTTTGATTTTGATTCCTCCACCCTTGGTTGTATCCGGGCGGCCTATATGGTGGGACTTGTTGCTTCGGTTGAAAGTTTTGTTGAGTAGGCCCCCTCGGTGGATAGTTTTGTTGTTGGGGTGGTGGTGGTCGAGCTTGTTGTGGCGGTGGTTGTGGCGGGTTCAAAGCTCCTTCATTGTTGGCGTAGGAGAATCCGGGATGATTTCTTGCGGCCGGATTGGCCCAATATCCTTGGTTCCCCGCAACATATTGTACTTGCTCCAAGGATCCTTCTCCTTGCTCTCCTCCCACGTACATGGCTTGAGATTGGTCTTGCCAATCACACATTTGGTTTGTTGGAGCGGAGGTAGAAGGGGCTCCTTGGGGCTCCGTGATAAACTTCTCCAATCTCTCCACTACCTTGTGGAGAGAATCAAATTTGCTCGTAAGCTCCGCTACGGCCTTCGCCTCGTAGATGCTAGTTGGCTTTAAGGAGGACGTAGAGTGTCCTCGCTCATCGCCCCATTGTTGATTATTTGAGGCCATCTCCTCAATTAGGGCCGTAGCTTCCTCGGGAGTCTTTGACAAGATAGCATCATTCGCCGCGGCATCAATAATTTGTTTGGTCCCCGGTTGGAGACCGTTGTAGAAGCTATGAACTAGCTCCCAATCTTCTATGCTGTGGTGCGGGCATTGATGCTGCAAATCCTTAAAACGCTCCCAAGCTTCATAGAGCGTCTCCTGTGGTCCTTGCTTGAAGGACATGAGAGCGCTCCGGATCTTCATCGTCTTGGATGGCGGATAGAACTTATCAATAAATGCACTCTCCAACTCGTCCCAAGTGGTGAAGACACCCTCAGCTTGCGTCCTCAACCAATAGAGTGCCTTGTCCTTTAGCGTGAAAGGGAAGAGACGCAGTCTGATGGCATCGATGGAGACCCCCGGCATCTGGAATGTGGCGCACTTTGACAAGAACGATTGGATGTGGTAGTGGGGATTTTCATGGGCATTCCCATGAAATGGATCCTGCTGCATCAGAACCACTAGTCCAGTCTTTAGCTCGAAGCTCTTGTCAGCCGCCAACCCCGGCATGGCAATGGATGAGGTAATAGAAGATGTCTTAGGCCGAAGCCTATCTCGAATAGAAATTAGCCTCGCCATCCTTGCCGCCAATTGTTCAGGAGTTTCCGGGTTGGTCATAAACCGCCCTTCCGGATCTTGTCTTCTTTCCGCTCTAAGTCTCCGCGCGGTACGTTCGATCTCGGGATCAAATAATAAAGCTTCAGGGTCCGCCGTAGATCTCGTGTACATGCACAGGGGAAACAGAGTTTCAAAGAAATGATTAGTACCGTGGAAGGGTTAGGTAAGAAATAAGAAATAAAAATAATGATAATAATAAAAAAATAATATCTAGGGTGAGAAAGAATCAAACGCAATCGCGTCCCCGGCAACGGCGCCAAAAACTTGATCGGTCCCGAGTATACACCCAGAGAACGGTTGTAGTTTTACCGCAAGTGCACGGTGTAGCAGCGAGCGGGATATCGAACACAGGGAGGACGAGTGACCATGCTTGTTTCTATCAACCTGGCTATTTAAGAGAGAAATTTGCCTTTGGCGATCCTGTCACAATCGTCAGACAAAAATGCGGAAATATCAAATCAAATAAAGAACGCCTAGGGAATGGGGAATCCCCGCTACTCACCGTATCTCATAAATGTGGTTCGTCGGTTTCAAGATTGCTAGATTGAGAATTTGGATGAACTAGTTGCAACTGAATGTAGAACCAAGCTCACGCTCTCGCGATGTTGCCGGTCTATAGCTTTCCTAGGCTAGGGTTTGCAAGAGATTGGACCCAAACCTAGGATAGCTATAGACCGGCAACAGCGCGAGAGCGTGAGCTTGGTTCTACATTCAGTTGCAACTAGTTCATCCAAATTCTCAATCTAGCAATCTTGAAACCGACGAACCACATTTATGAGATACGGTGAGTAGCGGGGATTCCCCATTCCCTAGGCGTTCTTTATTTGATTTGATATTTCCGCATTTTTGTCTGACGATTGTGACAGGATCGCCAAAGGCAAATTTCTCTCTTAAATAGCCAGGTTGATTGGAACAAGCACGGTCACTCGTCCTCCCTGTGTTCGATATCCCGCTCGCTGCTACACCGTGCACTTGCGGTAAAACTACAACCGTTCTCTGGGTGTATACTCGGGACCGATCAGTGCACGGAAATAATTTAGTCACAAAGAGTTTGTGACATTAAGTTTATATTAAATGGAAATTAATAGTGTCGCAAAATGTTTGCGATATAAGCATTAGAAGAATGTTATGTGGGATTATTGCATATGATGCAAAAGGGTTTAAAATATATCGTAAAATATTTATGAAAATATTTTAAATAATAAAAGCATAGAAAAGGTTACTTGGGCTTTTTTTTGGATAGTCCCATTCAAATCCTGGTTTCAAACGGATCGAAAATCAGCCCAATCGGAGCTATAAAGCTCAAGATAATGGACAAATGGCCAGAACAAGGATTTTGCCCAGTTCTGGCCCATCCCAACCTATACGGGCTCTAGCCCGCCCAGCCTGGTTGGGCAGGTCAAGCCCGCCCGCAGGCGGGTGGGTCTGGGCCCACCAAAGCGGGCTAGACCCGTTCCAGTGGGCGGGTTTGGGTGCACCAAAATGGGCGCCCAACCAACACAGGTGGGCGGGCTGCCCAGTTGGCACACCCAGACCCGCGGGTCCGACCCGCGGGTGAGCTCGGGCAGTTGGAACCCTAATTTCTCACATAACGGCTGCGAATTTAGCCAAATTGTGGGTTTTGTCCAACTTTGAGCTATCGTTTGAGGGGCCAAACGAAGTCGGAATTGATCGTCGTTTGTTTCTATAAGATCGTCGTTCAGTGCTTTTTGATTTGATATGTTGTATCACTTATGAAGCTCTACGATGAGGGAGGAAAAATTAGTTGAAGTTTGGCCTTGGTGTAAGGCAAACAAATTTAATTTTCCCTCTAAAATTGTTTAGTCCCACATTGCTCGTGAGAAGTGGAGGGGGTCCGGCTTCCTATATAAATAGGGGGTTAATCCCCTTGGAAAACTCGTCCCAAGTCTTCGATTCGAGTAGCTCCTAAAAGTTTTGAGCACACTCGATCTGAGACTTAAATTATTCTCTCCTCATTAATATCTTTTGTTCCTTCGTTCGCATCCTAGCAAGACGACGAGGAGGTTTGGATTAAATCCAAAGTCTTTGACGTGGATCACACTCACGTGAAACTTTCTTCGGCAAGTGATTGGATCAGAGCCGTGGTGTTGACTCGCTTCGAGTGGTCCAGTCTTGGAGGCACAGAGGCAGCTTGCTTCGTAGAGCAAAAAGAAAGTTGCTGAAAACGACCCTTCGTGTTCTGCGGAAACGAAGTTCCCGGTAAGTCATTTTATTTATGCTTTCATATATTGTTGTTGTAGTTTAAATCTATCTCTGGGGTTGGTCAAACCCATCCCAAGATAGTAGATTTCCTGGCTATGGTTAATGATTTCCTTAGGGCTTTCATTAAACTGTTTAATGTTATTATTATTCAGCTGCTATTTTCTGTTTCTATCGTCCGTCCAACGTAGGACGGTCGTAGATTTTATTTTTAAGGGTCCATCAACCCCCTTCAAGGAGCTGGAGGGAGACTTCCCTTAAGTTTCTTAGTATCCTTTGGCGTAGATTTCTGAATCATTTTCTCCACAGAAGGTGGAGTGTCAATCGGTACCGTAGCTATGGGAATGGCCAAAGGGATGGGTGATGTCTGTGATGTCTCCTTCTCTGCAGGGCCAGATGTTTCTTCGACGTCCTTCCCTTGATTCACCCATATAATCAGCTCCGAAGCTAGGGGATCCTCTTTATCAATTATTGTCGTGGGTTGTGGGTCCACTAGCTTTGGAACATGTACCATAACTACATCGGTGGTCTTCCCTCCTCTAGTTGTCACTACCACCACCGCATTGACGTGCCCCTTTGGATTAGGCTCGGATTAAGCTAGAAAATTTCCTTGAGCCTTGGTAAGTCGGCTCATTTGGGCTGTCAGCTAATCTATGGTGATAGAAAGCTGCTTCGGATTAGCCACCAACTCTATATTTTGCTTGGCTTGAGTATTGATGAAAGCTTCCAATGCCCCATCCACGCCTGATTTATGTGTCACCGGTTGTTAGTATTGTTGTTGATATGGTTGAAGGTTGTAGTAGCATGTCGGTCTATAAGGCCCAGTGTAACGCCTCCCCCCCCAGGATACCTGGGAAGTACGAATCCATCCCAGATGATCCCGGAGTGGTGAGTGTTATGAAGAGAAATATGAATAAAGCCAGCAGGCCATTGCATGCCCGCTGAAAGTACATGTACTGCTCCAATATTACAACACCAGAAAAATAACACTAAAGACAAGATACAACAATGAATAGTTCATTTATAAATAACGAATTCAATTACATCATTAAGAGTGTATCATACAAGAATAAATTCCACTCTCTCAAGTACAACACTATCTCGCCAGTACAACACTCAAAAACTACACCCACACGTTATCTCCAGCCTCCAACACTCAGTTGCACCTGCAAGACTGCTAACACCTGAAAACCACGAGAGGAGCACTTCAAAGCATGTCCAAGTAGGATCCCACAACTCAAGTAAAAACTGCTATATTTACAATTGTCCCATCTAACCATAATACCAGACATCATATGTATAGCAAAGAAATGACAATTATCTTAATATTGAAATGAAACATATGCTGAGGATTAATGCCGAGATAAAATGAAGAAACGCATGTAGCATACTGAAACATATTTGCAGCAAAAAACGATAAAAGAAAAGGGCATAGAGTAAATATGACAACAAAGTAAAGGGGCAGAAATGTAAATGTGTCACAGTAATAGTGTCCTGGCAATTCTACCGATGTCAAGTCCATGACATCACGTAGAATGTGCCTAGGATTAGTACATGAACCTATCCTAGTAAAAAAATCATACCCTAGTTGATCGTACAAACTCCAAGTCAGAGAATATGATGTGCAGCGAGAACCATCCATCCTTACAATCTACACCATCCCTCTCACTGGAGGAGAATGTTATTGGATACAATGTATGTTGGATACAACAATCGATAACTTTGTGTTTGATGATAACAAATGTGTGTGAACGTTCTAATGTGTGTGTTAAGTGTTTTCAGGAATGGCGTGCTTGTAAATCTTCAAAGTGATGACAAAGTCAGTTGATGGAGAAATTGCTATACACATAGAAAATTAGAAAATGGAGAAATTGCTATCCATATAGCAATTTGGACTTGGTTAAAGATGGAGGGATATGGAGTATCTCATTCAAATATTCCTTAGATTGATTCAAATCAATTAGAGATTCAATTCAAATCCTAATCCAATTAACATTGCAAATCAAATCTCATTCAATTTTCTTATCCTATTTGTATTGCAATGAGATCAAAACAAATCCCAATCAAATCCTATTCAAATCCCTCCAAATCCTATATTCCTATCTCTAATAGGATTCTCCACTTGCCAAATCTCCCTAGCTGCACCAGTTACCCCTTGGCTGTACAAAACCCCTAGCATCCCCTATATATATTATCATCTTCAAGGGAAAGTTTTTTGCAGCAACACAAAGAAAAGGGGGAAGAAAGTTGCAGCACACACCAAGGCCAAAGAGCTCAACCTAAGAGGAAGAAAAGTTGTGGCACTCTTCTATCTTCATCCTCCTCGTTGCAACCTCAACCAAGAGCTTCATCCATCCCTCATTGTCGCAAGCTTGCATGCCCCATTGCCTTACATCAACAAGCTACCAAGGCCAAAGAGCATCCATAAGCCGCAACTTTTCCATAGCCTTCCTCCTCCCTTGCGTAAGCCATCCTCAAAGCTTCGTCTCCTAGCATCCTTACACAAGTAGCCATAGCCCTCTACATCTCCAAAAGAGCTCCATTGCATCTTGCCACAATCCAAAATTGCCCATAGCCGCAACCTTGAAAGGGTTATATCCCAAGCTTGCATCATCCTTCATCTTGTGGGAAAGCCATCCATCTTTACCAAGAAACCAAGGGGAAAGAGTCCATCGTCTTCTAGGCCGCAACACATCAAGGAGAAGGGCCATTAACATGCTAAGATGCAACTTTGCAAGGGGGTGCTGCAAGTTCAGCAAGCCATTATCCAAGTGATAAGGCTGCAACTAGGATTTGAATTGGGATTTGTTTTGATCTCATTGCAATACAAATAGGATAAGGAAATTGAATGAGATTTGATTTGCAATGCTAATTGGATTAGGATTTGAATTGAATCCCTAATTGATTTGAATCAATCCAAGGAAGATTTGAATGAGATACTCTATATCCCTCCATCTTTGACCAAGTCAAAATTGCTATATGGATAGCAATTTATCCATCTTCCAATTTGCTATGTGTATAGCAATTTCTCCATCAATTGACTTTGTCGTCACTTTGAAGATTTACAAGCACGCCATTCCTGAAAACACTTAGCACACACATTAGAACGTTCACACACATTTGTTATCATCAAACACGAAGTTAACGATCGTTGTATCCAACATACGTTGTATCAAACAATCTCCCCCTTTTGATGATGACAAACTATTATAAGATTTGCACCAACGTTCCACATAATACATCGTGACATGTGTATGTGAAGTGTGATAATGGGAGGATGTATGCAACAATATAACACTTGATGTACAAGCATACAAGCATGCAATAATGCAATGATAATGTGATACAAATGAGCATGGCATGCTCACTCTATTTTCATGCTCCCCCTTGAACATATATTCACTTTTTTGTATATTCAATTATTCATTAATGCTCCCCTTTAAACCAATATTCAGATATGCACATATAAGCATTAATGCACCAAATCCTCAATATTTTGCCATGGAAAAAATAAGTGATATGATGTGTATTTGCCATGGATAAAAACTAAGCACAAAAGAATTGAATATAAAACAAGAAAAATGAAAAAGAATGAATATTTCTCCGTATGTAAAATGGATGCAATTCATGGCAAGTACACTACCCATGAGTATCCAACATATGCTTTATGGGTAATCTTTAGCGTTGGTGTTACACTCGTCAAGCGATGCCACCCCCACATCTAAGAGTCCTTATACGCTATGCTATTGGGGTGTGGTGCCTTGAACTCATTTTTAATGAGATGGGAAAAATCAATCCTAGTGATATCATGTTTATTGGAAAATGTGGATTGGTTTTGGTTGATTTCTATGAGAGTTTCTCCCTTTGTGCTTCAATTATTTAATCATCACACTTACACGATGGTGTAGAAGTCTGTGTTACACTTTTCATTAAACTTGAAGTGCTTATTTTAAGGAAAATGCCATCCAAGTGTTAGTTGTAATTTATAATACTTTATTTTTGCATGTGACATGAACTAGACTTTGTTTATACACTTTTGATGATAACAAAAGGGGGAGAAAATATTGAAGATTTGGTGCATTAATGCTTATATGTACATATCTAAATATTGGTTTAAGGGGGAGCATTAATGAATAATTGAATATATGAAAAAGTGCATATATGTTCAAGAGGGAGCATGCCATGCTCATTTGTATCACATTATCATTGCATCATTGCATGCTTGTATGCTTGTACATCAAGTGTTATATTGTTGCATACATCCTCCCATTATCACACTTCACACATATGTGTCACGATATATTATGTGGAACGTTGGTGCAAATCTTATAATAGTTTGTCGTCATTAAAAGGGGAGATTGTTGGATACAACGTATGTTGGATACAACGATCGATAACTTCGTGTTTGATGATAACAAACGTGTGTGAACGTTCTAAAGTGTGTGTTAAGTGTTTTTAGGAATTGCGTGCTTGTAAATCTTTTAAGTGACGACAAAGTCAATTGATGGAGAAATTGCTACACATAGAAAATTGGAAGATGGATAAATTGCTATCCATATAGCAATTTGGACTTGGTCAAAGATGGAGGGATATGGAGTATCTCATTCAAATCTTCCTTGGATTGATTCAAATCAATTAGAGATTCAATTCAAATCCTAATCTAATTAGCATTGCAAATCAAATCTCCTTCAATTTCCTTATCCTATTTGTATTGTAATGAGATCAAATCAAATCCCAATCAAATCCTATTCAAATCCCTCCAAATCCTATATTCATATCTCTAATAGGATTCTCCACTTACCAAATCTCCCTAGCCGCACCAATTACCCCTTGGCCGTACAAAACCCCTAGCATCCCCTATATATACTATCATCTTCAAGGGAAAGTTTTTTGCAGCAACACAAAGAAAAGGGGGAAGAAAGTTGTGGCACACACCAAGGCCAAAGAGCTCAACCTAAGAGGAAGAAAAGTTGCGGCACTCTTCTATCTACATCCTCCTCGTCGCAACCAACCAAGAGCTTCATCCATCCCTCATTGTCGCAAGCGTGGATGCCCCATTGCCTTACATCGACAAGCTACCAAGGCCAAAGAGCATCCCTATGCCGCAACTTTGACATAGCCTTGCTCCTTCCTTGCGCAAGCCATCCTCAAAGCTTCATCTCCTGCATCCTTGCACAAGTAGCCATAGCCCTCTACATCTCCAAAAGAGCTCCATTGCATCTTGCCACAAGCCAAAATTGACCATAGCCGCAACCTTGGAAGGGCTATATCCCAAGCTTGCATCATTCTTCATCTTGTGGGAAAGCCATTTATCTTTACCAAGAAACCAAGGGAAAAGATGTTGGATCTAGATCCTAGCCTAGAGGGGGGTGAAAAGGCTTATAAAAAAATTCTTGTACAACCCACGTGAAATATCACGCAGTTAAAAGCACAAGAAGAGTAAATCAGAGACAAACACAGAGTACACACAGATTTACCCTGGTTCGGTCGCACCAACGATCTACATCTAGCCCCAAGCAAATACTAGCAATAATAAGTTCCTTCTGTATGCCTACAATGGGGTCCTAGCTCCAACTTCCCACCTAGACTGTACCACACTCAGTAAATTGTAAAACTCTATCAACCTAGTAAATGCGTATCTTGACTGCTACAACACGCCAAGACCCTCTTGTTTAGCCCCAACCAGACAAGTCCAAAATAGTCACAAATATTGCTAACGTTTCTCCTACGAAGATCTACCTAACTACTACACAAAATAATAAACAACTGAGTTTTAGAAGGCTCAGTTTGTGTAGCAGCGTCGTCTTCGTCAATCAGCACAGGCCAGAAGTTATCTTACAAGTAGTGGTGGTCTCCTCGGCAACGAAAACTCAAGTTGCGACAAGTCTCAATGATTAAGCTAGCTTGCGTCCTTGTTCTCTCCCAATCAAAAATTTTGGCCCTTGCTCTTAATAAGAGTCTGTAGACTTTTGTTTCAACCTGCAAGAGAAAAAGGGATCAATCAATGCTTAAAGAATTCTTACAAAATGATGAGACATGAAAACTTCCCTTTGTCAATAAATTTCGGCTGAGTACACCAATTTACAAAGAAAAAATGTCGGCATCAATACTCAAAGAAGCTGATCAGTAAAAACAAGTGAACCGAAATAAATTGACTTCCCTTTTGGAACTTGTGCCTTGTGCTCTTGTGCCTTTGATGAGAGCTTGTTGTATCTAACTCCTTGGAGAGTTTTTGGCAGAGAAATCAAAGTTTGCAACAGTGTATGGGTTGTCCTTTTGATCACAAAGCTTGCACGTGGACTTTTCTTTGTGCTTCTTTATTGCATGCAACTGCTCTTGTTCTTTCTTCCATTGATGTAGCTCTTTGCATTAATTGATTCGTCCTGGATACACGTGTGCTTTGTTGCCACAAATTTTGTGACTGCTTCTTTATTAATCAAGAGTTTGTTAATCAAAATTCGGCCTACAATAAAACAATCAAACAATCTCCTTGGATATATGTACTGCGGGGTACATGTATTGCGGAACCAAAAGGAATATGAAACATGTAGAAAGCAAACACGTGAGTGGGAAGAATTTATAATCACAAAAAAATCCAATTATCTTTCGACGGTATTTGATGTAGAAACTAAAGATCTAGATTAATCATTAAGCAAGACCATGCAAATAATAATCTAGATGTATATAACATGCGGAATCTTAAATCATTGACCTACTCGGATTTAGCGGAAGCGTACCTGAATCCATCGCTAATAGTCTGAAAGATCCTGACGATACCGTAGCGGACGATCTTCCAGAATAGCACGAATCAACCGTTGGAGAACCCCTTTAGTTTTCTCCTGGTTTCTCTCCTAGCGACGGGACGTAGAAAAGACGGCTCAAATTTGTTCGTGTATTCCGGGGATCATGACCGCTAATATTTATAGGCTAGCCTCCATAGCCCTAGGGTTTCCAACTCGGCCCATCAACGAGTTGAAGCCCAATAGTCACCACACATAAAGGCCCACAACCTATATGACTCATTTAAGCCCACTTAACTTAATAAATGAGATCACTTATATATTGGGCTTTAATATGACAGTTAGCACCATATAATTATTTATCGCATATAAGCCCAATGTTGGATTAAGATCCAACTTAGTTGGATAAGTTCCAACAATCTCCCACTTGGGCTATATGCTAAAATTTATAATTATATTTCGTTGTGCATACAACCGAATAAGATCTTAACTTACTGTCATTTATTTAATGAGTCAAAAAACCAATCCGGTCCATCAATTATATTAGCAAGGGATCAAGGAGATCTTCGCCGCAGCAATTGCAGCTCGACCCATCAGTGGTCACCGTGCTAATACAAAAGAATGACATGGATTATGAAGTGGATGTGTAGCATGGAAATTACATGTAATGTGATCTAACATGTCTATTTCCAACTGATCCTCCTTAACTTTAGTGAGATCATAAACAAAACAAAATCGGAGTGAAGCCGAACTGAAACCAAAAACTTTATTTCTGATCAGAAAACAACCTCAAGCTTAAGCTGGAGACTTAATTTTGTCTACTAGTTTGCAATAAGTCCAACATGAGGGCTCCGACATTTGAATCATGCATGCAAGCAATTAAAAAAACAAACAAACTAGTGGAGAGAATTGGTTGCGTTGCATGCGGCTAGGGAATTTATGGCCGCCTGTTTTTCAATGATTCCCTTGCTTCGTTCTGTGGCAATGGTTCAACAGGTCAGCAAAGCTCTCGAGCACTGTCAGCAGTCAGCTGTTCGAGATCTCCTTCGGTCAGCGACAGCTTGGGCACAGGGAGAGTAGGGTCAGCGATCTCTCTTGACGATGGTGCGTTAGATGATGCATGCGAGAATAGGTCTCATTCCTCCTCTTGGCAAGATGATCTTTGCTTGAAGCTTTGGCAATGGATGAAGGCTACATGAGGAAGAAGATGATGCCTTGGGGATGCATGCCCTTCCCTCTTGGAAATCTAATGCAGCCGACACCTTGTCTTGGAGGAATTAATTGTAGACGACTCTCTCTCCTCTCTCTCTCTCCTTTTATTAATGATATGGCTGGCTTAGGGTTTCTTTGAGTTGTCGCACATTTTTTTGCAATTGATATGAAGGGGTTTTTATAATAGGAATATGAAGGGGTTTTTATAATAGGATAGTTAGGGTTAGGAGTTGCGGCCAAGTGGTTTGAATGGCAATACAAGTTTTAATTGGTAATTGGATGTAAATTCGTATTAGAGATTGACTTGGTCTAAATGGGTTTGTATAGGAATTTGGTAGAATCAAATACTTGCAAATCTAGCTAAATGATTTGATCAAATCCCTTTTGAACTCAAATTGGCCTCCATCTCATCCCATTTTGGACCAAGTCCAATTTGCTTTGTGAATGGCACTTTGACCAAGTCCATTAGCTATGTGGATAGCAATTCCTCTAATGCTTAGAATAATGACTTTGCCATTCCTGAAACACACTTAGCACACACGTTAAATAGTTCGCACACGTTTGTCATCATCAAACTAGAGTTCCTACATTGTTGCGTCCAACAATCTCCCCCTTTTGATGATGACAAACCAATGAAAGATTTGAGCAAATAGAATGTGAAGTGTGTTGAAGGATGTCATGCATATGAGCAATACAATGAGATGTAAGCATTACGAGCATGCACAATATACCAATGAAAAAAGCATGCTCCCCCTATTTCCAAGCTCCCCCTATTCATGTATATTCAAGCTCCCCCTTCAACCAATAACCAATAATATCACTCAATGGTACTAAATCTTTCCAACAACTTTCTCCCCCTTTGTTATCATCAAAAGTGGACTAATGAAGTCAAAACAATATCACATGCAAAAATAAAGCATTATAAATTATATCTAGTACTTGCATGTCATTTTCTATAAAGTAGACAAGTCAAATTCATTGGAAAATTATAATATAGACTACACCACCGTTGTGTAAGTGTCATAATACAAACATTGAAGTACAAAGGGAGATTCGATTTAGAACATCAACCAATACAATCCACATTTTCCATTGAACATGAATTTCACTAGGATTGATTTTTTTCCACCTTATTAAAATGAGTTCTAGATACCGAACCCCAAAATATAGCCTACATGGCCTCTTAGATGCGGGGTGGCATTACTTGACGAGTAAAATACACCAACGCTAAAGATTACCCATAAAGCATATGTTGGATACTCGTGGGTAGTGTACTTGCCATGAATTGTATCCATTTTTCATATGGAGCAACGTTCATGTATATTTTTTTTGTTACAATTCTTTTTGTGCTCAATTTTTATTCATGGCAATACACATCATATCCCTTAGAATATTCAGTTTTTATTCATCCTACATTCACTTTCCACTATTCATAAAAAGAATATCCAAAAGTACAACAAGTTTAGTATTCGTGGAAACCAAATTAATCATTTCAAGAATCATGTCATGGCTACCAAATAGTTTCTAACATGCGCATGTAGCTGTAACAATAATACAATGATTTCTACAAGGATATGAATGAACATTCAATAATACCACTTATAAAGATTCATAAAGAGGTATTCATTAAGCACCATTTTTTCAATTTTTTTTGTTTTTCTTTTATAAAGAACCAAAAAAAGAAAACAAGCACACAAACAAGATTAAATCAAGCACACGCACAAAACTATGAAGGTATGCAGTGAATGCACAGAGGGAAAAGAAATATACCTTTGCGTCACTATTTGACTAAGGAGCTAAAAGAATGAGACTTTCAATTCATTGCTCCTCGCCAAAACTCCATCCCACCTACCTGAAAGGTGTTAAGTGTGATCTTGGAATCCAACAAGGTCCACTAGTGTTCGCCATTAAAGATTTAGGAACACACACTTGTTTGAACTTTATGTTTGTGTTCCTAAACTTACAATAATAGGATGTGTGACCGACACCATCACAAATAAAGCAGTTTGCATGCATATTTTTCACAATAGAGGGCACAATGTGGAATTTCTTAAAGACAGGCTTTTTAGCAGTTTTTGAATTAAATCCAAGTCCTCGTCTATTATTGCCATATAATTTTCTCTAAAATTGTAACGGTCGGTTTCTGATTGTGCTATCTTTGTGCACGTGCTCTTGGTCGTGCACGTGTTTATTTTTGACTCTACTTGTTTTGGAACATTATTGCGTGATATGTCGTTGTGACCCTCTCTGAGAGTACTACAATTGTGGTGTTGGCTTGCAACATCATTTCACGGGTCGTTCTCCCACGAATTGACTTTTTCTGAAGAGACGTCGCGATTTCCGCTTTTGGCATGAGACGTTTTTATTTTTAAATTCGTTTCTCGTCATTGAAATTGTGATCCGTCTCCTCTGAATTCTTTCTCTTGTCGTCCCGGTCGCCCCGGTATTTTTTTTATAATTTTTGGGCTCCGTTTGAGCTATGTGCACTTTTAGACCCAACTTATTGCAATTTTAACCCTAACAACTTAACCTTATAATTAACCCTAGATCTAAATAATTTGCAGCCCCCACCTCCTACTCACGTGGGCCCCACTCCTATAAAGAAAACCTAGGTGTTGCGTTATTTTTTCACAGCATTGGATCTACATTTCCCCGCAGCCGGCCCTAACGCAAAGCCCCCCACGCAAAAACCCTTTCCCCTTCGAACTGACCCATGCCAGAGGCCGCTGCCACCGCCGACGAACTCCAGCTGCCTCCCCCGACTCCTCTCTCTCGCCTGCGACCCCGTACGCCGACGGTCGTCGCCGCTAGAGCCGCAGAACCACCGGAAAACTCGCACAGCAGCAGCAGCAGCCTGCAGCGGGCGCCGTCGCCGCTGCCGCCGCCGCCGCAGCCCCTAGCCGCCGCCGTGGATCCCCCTCTGCCCCCTCTCGCCGTTGATAGCGACCTCAGGCCACAGATCCTCTGAAAACAGCGTGCTTGCTCGCTGTTTTGCGTGTTTGACGTCGTCCCGACGCGTCGCTGTGATCTCGCCATTGTCTCTCGCTGTGGGAGTCATCCAACAGCCTCCTGCATCCCCTAGGGGCGTCTTCTGACGTCACGAGCATCACTTGCGACTCTCGACGTCGTAGGCGTAGCGTACGACGAACCGTTCGTCCCGAGTTGTTGTTACGGTTTCCCGGAAGCCGTAGAACGCCTTCCCGACACTCCTGCTCGCTGTCTAGCCCCTAGCCCGCTATTTGCACTCTCTGTCCACTACCAGAGGGTGTCTGGCTACGCTGCCCATAGCCGAGACACCGCTAGAAGACGTTCCGTAGCCGTGCCACTCAGATCGGTCGCCGTTCAGACTCTACTTCCCGTTCGCACTAAACCCCGGAGAGGTTAGTTCCCGAAACTCGTAGCGCAACCCAAACCGTAGCCAAAACTGAAACCTAACTAAAAACAGCAACTTAACTCATTAAATTTAATTTCTGCTCTTTTAAAATGATGTGGAACCGTAGACCGACGATCGGACTTTTGACTGTGCACATAGGATAGAATCGTCAGATAGGCTGATCGGACAACTCGACTCGTGACTGTTAGGGTAGCCACGCTCAACCTAGGAATGAACTTAAATAGGAATTTCTAAAATCGCGACCTGACACCGTCGCTGTGACTGTTTCAGACGGACTACCGCGGACGCGACGACTGGACGAGACGCCCCGGACGGACGACACCCTCGCCACCGCAGGCAAGTGTACCCACTTGCATTTTTGACCGCGTCTTGGTCTTAAATTGCTAGAACTGTTAGACTGTGAGTGTTTAGATTCGGACGTGAAATGATAGCGTCTGGGTCACCCTGACGACTTAGACTTGACGACGAAGTCTAAGTCCTAAGAACAACAACTTGTGACACCGTAGGATTATCTTGTGTGTGCGTGCGTGTGGAAACCCTAGAATAACTCTCCCGTACACTGGTCGTGTCTTGTCATTGTTACACAAAAAGCCTTCGGACGTTTCAGATGCTTCCCGAGCGGAAGTGATCTCCGTGCTACAAAAAGCCTTCGGGCGTTTCAGATGCTTCCCGAGCGGAAGTGATCTCTGTGATACAAAAAGCCTTCAGGCGTTTCAGATGCTCTCCTTGCGGGAGTGATCTCCGTGTTACAAAAAGCCTTCGGGCGTTTCAGATGCTCTCCTTACGGAAGTGATCTCCGTGTTACAAAAAGCCTGCAGGCATTTCAGGTGCTTCCCTAGCGGAAGTGATCTCTGTACTTCTTGTCCTGAGTTCTGGGGTTTGGGGTAGGGTTGAGCGTGCACACGGGGAGAGGGTCTGATCCCCCTCAATCCGTAAGGCGTGAACCCTTCGTGTCGTGTCGTGACGTGTCGTGTCCTACTTGTCTTGTCTGTCTTCGTCTTGTCCTGACACCTTTAGGTTAGTCCCGTAGTCGGTAGCACACGCTACGACTACTGCCTGCTATGCTTTACTTTCCTGCTTTGTATATCTTTTGCTACTTTGTTGTAACCCCAGCATGTTAATCAACCAGTAAAATGATGTTTAATAGTTCAGTGCACTTGCAGTAGAGTCTGACGTTCTGTTGTAGACTTTACCTGACGTACAGTTCCTTTCTTTGGTGTTGTACGTCAGGTGTCGAGCCGGAGTACGACGACCAGACCGAGCTACCAGAGGACGTAGAGCCGGAGGACGTCGATCCTGAGTACGTGCCCGAGGAAGACCGGAGTTAGAGATCCCCACTGCTGATCCAGAGGTTCCTCTTTAGTTGTTGGGTGCGTAGCACCTCTTGTTTTCCTGTCTAGGTTGGGTGCTTGCACCGGTAGTTTCTTTTTTTGCGGTTGTAGCCCTACGGGCGTTTTAGACTCTCAGTACTTTGGATATTTATTTTGGAATAAAATGATTCTCTTTCTTTTTCGTACTTTTATTGTTCTGTACTAACATGCAGGGACCTGTACCTTCACCTTGGAGTACCACACAGACGCTTATTGGGTCCGGGCTTCTCGCCCCGGCCTAAGCGGGCCTTAGTCACGCTTCGCCTCCGTTGTTTTGGGAAGCGGGGCATGACAGGTTTTAGTGGTGGCCCATGCAGGTCCCACCCCATTCTTTTCTGCAAGTACAGAACAATAGGAGTCAGGACATTCGTTTTATGGTATCCAGTAATCGTACGAGTCTAATCTCTGTATTTCTTGACAATAGGATGGCAGGATGACGCGTGACCCGATCTGGGAACTCAGGCGATGGAGTTCCGGAAGACCAGGGCGGAGAGTTTCGTCAGTTTCTGGGTGTAATGAGAGAGATGCTGGATGTGCAGCATCAGTTGGTTCAGCCGTCCCAGCGTGCTGCCCAGACTCCCCCAGTTGCACCACCACCTCCTCCGCCTGCCCCACGAGCTGCTCCAGGAGTGAAGCAGTTCAATGAGCTCCAGCCGAGGACTTTTTCGGGGAAAGAGGGTCCCCTAGCTGCTGACGAGTGGATCCAGAGCACGTAGGAGAAGTTAGTTGCTGCGAAGATTCCTGATGATACCCGAGTGGAGATAGCGAAGATGCAGCTGATAGAGAATGCAAGGAACTGGTGGCGCATTAAGGAGAGGCGTCTGGAGAAGCCAGTGGAGTGGAAGAGCTTCAGCTCGATGTTTAAGGATAAGTATTTCACCAAGTCTGCTAGGAGGGAGCTGTTGAGCAAGTTTATAGATCTGAAGCAAGGGGATATGACTGTCGAAGAGTATGAAGCTGAGTTCGAGATGCTGAGTCGTTTTGCTCCGCATATGGTAAGGAAGGAGGAGAAGCGAGCTGATCGCTTTCGTCAGGGACTGCGTCCGAAGATTCAGGCTTCCATGTCTTCGGCGAGTTTCACGACTATGAGGGAGGTGCTAGATGCTGCGAAGAATCATGAGCTATTTCGCTCCTACCTGACCCTCCAGCTGATAAGGGGAAGCGTCCCATGGAGCAGTACCAGCCACCTGCTAGGCCGACGATGAGGCCAGTCCAGACAGTGCCTTTCAAGAGTCCAGGAGCACCCATGCAGATTCAGAGTAAGGGACCATGCCATTACTGCGGGAAGACAGGACATGTTCATAAGGATTGTAGGAGGAAGCTGGGACTGTGCTTAGTTTGTGGAGATGCATCGCATGCTGCGAAGGATTGTTCGAGAGCGCGTCATGCTATGGTCGGAGCACCAGCCTCGTTACAGAGTAGAGCACCTGCCCCAGTTCAGAGAGGAGCTGCCGTGCGTGGACCACCCTTGGTGCCACAGAGGCAGATGTATCAGAGGGCAGTGCAACCCCAGAGGCCGGCGTACACCATGACCGCTATTGAGACTGAGCAGCTGGATGGAGTTATTGCAGGTATACTTCGAATCCAGACTTTCTTTTCGTAGTATAGATCTTAATGGTTAGCTATGTTTGTTTGTCTTGTTTGCTAGAGTAGTGTTGTTGACCGTAGTCTCTTTACATCTTAGGCACCATTCTTGTGTCCTCTCACCCTGCCTTGGCTTTGTTTGACTCCGGTGCATCCATGTGCATCTTATCCGGGAGGTTCATAACAAAACACTCCATTCCCACCCACACACTTCCTAAGTGTTGGGACATCACCACAGGGAACGGAGTGGTGACGGTGAACTTGGGTTGTCGATCGATTCCTTTAGTGGTCAGTGGACACGAACTATTTGCAGACTTCATCGTCCACGACCTGCCGCATTTCGTTGTCATTCTGGGCATCGATTGGCTGGGAGACTTCCACGCCTCGATTGACTGCCACAGCAAGAGGGTTGTGTTCCGGATTTCAGGTCATCCGGAGTTCGAGTTCCGCAGCAGAGATGAGTCGCTTGGGCCCATCAGATTTCGGGCCAAGCCGTAGGTGCCGATTGTTGCAGCCATGCAGATGGAGATGGAGATCAAACGACCAACAGTCGTCAGGGACTTCGACGACGTCTTTCCAGAGGATATCTCGGGTCTGCCACCCGACAGAGCTCTAGAATTTGGTATTGAACTTATGCCGGGAGCGCAGCCGATATCGAAGGCGCCGTACCGTATGGCTCCCGCTGAGCTCGAGGAGCTGCGGAAGCAGTTAGACGAGTTGCTGCAGAAGGGTTTCATCCACCCTAGTGTGTCACCGTGGGGTGCACCTGTTTTGCTTGTGAAGAAGAAGGATGGGTCCCGCAGGATGTGCGTCGACTATCGAGGGCTGAATGCTGTCACAGTGAAGAATAAGTATCCGCTGCCGCGCATCGACGATATATTTGATCAGCTTGGAGGTTCGAGAGTCTTCTCGAAGTTGGACTTGAGGAGTGGGTACCATCAGTTGAAGGTGAAGAAGGATGACGTTCCGAAGACAGCCTTTCGGACAAAGTACAGACATTATGAGTTCGTGGTCATGCCGTTTGGCGTAACCAATGCGCCAGCTGTGTTCATGAATTTGATGAATTTAATATTCTACGACTTCCTGGACAAGTTTTTTGTCATCTTCATTGATGACATTCTTATTTATTCGAAGTCTGAGGAGGAGCACAGCTGTCATCTGAGGACAGTGCTGGAGACGCTGAGGCAACACAAGCTTTATGCCAAGTATAGCAAGTGCGAGTTCTGGCTGGACAGAGTCGCATTCCTGGGACACGTGGTTTCCGGTGATGGCATATCTGTAGATCCGGAGAAGGTCAGAGCAGTCAGAGATTGGCCGACTCCGCAGTCAGCGTCAGATATCATGAGCTTTCTTGGCTTAGCAGGCTATTATCGGCGGTTCATCAAGGATTTCTCGAAGATTGCAGAGCCGATGACGAAGCTGACGAGGATGGATATGGAGTTCCTTTGGTCTGATGTTTGTGAGGAGGCTTTCAGTATCTTGAAGGTGAGGTTGACCACAACACCAGTTCTGGCCGTACCGGATCGGAGCGGAGTCTTCGAAGTGTATTGTAATGCATCAGGGAAGGGCCTAGGATGCGTCTTGCATCAGCATGACCACGTGGTCGTGTATGCTTCTCGTCAGTTGAGGACACATGAGAAGAATTACCCGACGCACGATCTAGAGTTGGCAGCGGTGATTTTTGCACTGAAGATTTGGAGGCACTTCTTGTAACGACCACTTTTCGTTGTATGTTGTCCGTGCACGTGTTTGTTTTAGACTTTGTTTGTTGGTTAACACTTTTGTGTGATATGCCGTTGTGAACGTCTCTGAGAGTATTAAATAGTGGCACTATCTTAGAACGACACTTCTCGAGTCGTTTTTCCACAATTTAAACTTACTCGATGAGACGTGACGATTTTCACTTTTGACGGGAGACGTTTCTATTTTTAGTTTCGTCGTCCGACGTCGAATTTGAGATCCGTCTTCTTAGTTAGCTCACATTCATCATCACGATCACCCCGATATTTATTTTATAATTTTTGGAGTTCATTTGACCACTTTAATATTTTTAACAAGTTTTATATTATTTTTAATAATTAATTTTTAAATTATTTTCGGCCAAATAAAATTTATTTGAGTTTAAAACGTTTTAAAGAATTTTTGAGCCAATTTCCAGCTCATTTGGACCAAGTCAAACCCTTGGGTGAGTTGGAGTAGTTGGAATTCAAATTTTAAATTATTTTAATATTCTAATCCTATTAGATTTAGCCCTAGACCAAGTCAACCCATCTATACTATATAAGCAACCCCTAGGAAGACCAATTTTCGCAAGAAATTAGCCCTAGCCTCTTCCAAAACTCAGATTTGACGTTGCGACGATTCGTCGCAACGTTGCGACGAACGGCCGCCGCACGACCGAAGGAAACGGCCCCGTTCCCCCGCTCCGACCGAAGCCCCGCCCCGCATCCAAGCGCTCCGCATCGCTGCAGCCGCTAGCCGCTCCGTTCCCTCGGTCTGACCGAGGGATTGGCCCGCACCAAGCAGCTCCGCATCGCAGCACAGCGCTCCGCATCCGTCGCCCGCTTGTCGCCCCGCTCCGCACCCCGCACGACCGACCCGCTGCTCCGCACCGACCCCTGTTGCAAGCGCTGCAACGTTGCAACGCTGCCCCGCCCCGCATCCAAGCGTCTGACCGAGGCTCCCGACCGGTCTGACCGAATGAAGCCCTCGCACCAAGCATCGCCCCGCAGCTGCTGCACACCCCAAGCGTCGCACAAGCCCGTTCCCCCGCAGCGACCGATGGAGCTCCCCGCACCGAGGCTGTACGACCGATGGCCATACGTCGCAACCCCGCATCCGTCGCACCGCTTGCCACCGTGGGCCCCCCAAGTTCTCCAGAGTTATTGTGGGTCCCCCAAAGGTCCCTAGGACTACTGTGGGCCCCACCTAGGTGCGTTCTCTTCGACGACTTGCCGCGTACGACGTCGTCGCACGTCGTAGCCCGTCGTCGCACGTCGTAGCCCGTCGTCGCACGTGCGAGCTTTGGAATCTGGAATCGTCGCCCCGGTTGATGCTCTGAATTTTCCAGCGAGGAAACTATATTGGAATCTGGACTTGGAGCGCGATCTTTTATTCCAACCCCCGGCGTCGCTACCCGACGCCGGTGTAGCTTTCGCGTCGTGTTGAGGTAACGCTTTGCACCCCTAGGACCCCAAACCCAATGCATGCTAATCAAGACTAAAATCAGTATTTTCAAAGTATTTTAAATGTTTTAAATTCACTAATCAAGATTAATAATATGGACTTTAGGCCGGTGGACTTGTGCACGTAGGATAATTGTGATTTTTGGACTCATTGGACGGTGTGCTCAGACGTCGTACTTGCAGGCAAGTGAAACTTGCCAACTCTTGTGTAGGGCCATGTTTTTAGGCCACTTCCTTGTTCCTAGCGTAAAAGAGACTAGTCAGTGAAATGATAGCTGGCTAGACGCCTACTTGATCTAGTTTGACAACGAAACTAGATCCGTCACCTAATTGATCTAGCTTGACAACGAAGCTAGATCCACCCCTTTAAACTTGTTGTTCATGCATACTAAACTGTCACGTTTCCTTTCCTTACCTGTACGTACTTTTAACTGTCATGCATTGCATCTTACATGTCATCTAACTTGATTGTTGCATCGTAGCACACGCTACAAAATACTTGTACAATCCGTGTTTTCGTGTCCCTGGCTAGGTGCACCCCTAGGCCATACTTGTTAAAAACACTTCCTGGCTCGTGATCCAGAAGCGAGCATTACCGTTCGGGGGTAAGGCCCTGGCTCGACACACGTGGAGGGGTAGGGATAAACGTTCGCTTGAGCTTAGGAGTGGCCTGATCAGCCCTCTAGCCAAAAGACGGAATCTCTGTGCACGAGGTGCTTACTTTTCTTGTCTTGTACTTGTCTTGTGAATGATTCATGCAATACTTGTCATCCATGCCATGTTTAAATGTCATGCTCGTACTTTACTTTACTTTACTTTACTTTACTTGTTGCACTCATACTTTAAACTGCCATGTCATTGCATTCATGCTAGAACTGCTAGGTTGCTTTACCTACTTTCAGTTTCCTTGCACAAGTCTCTTGTAGACTTGCTGACATGTGCCCCTTGCTCTTTTGGGTGTCACATGTTAGACCCTGAGCCAGAGACCGTTGCTGAGTACGTGATGTGTTGCTGACGCTGAGTCTGAGTCCATGATTGCCCAGGAGGATTTTGGTTGACACCGGTGACCATTCTTTGAGTCTTTGTTGAGCTTTATTTTGTTTTAGGCCTTTTTGTTAGTTATTGGTGCGTAGCACCGTCGTTTGTACTTTGTACTTTTGTTGGCCATGTTTGGGCCTTTAGTCTCTTTTCTTTTAGCCTGGTGGCTTTTCTGCGATGTTGGAATTTATATTTATGGATATTCTGATATTATTCTTTTGTCTCATTTCATTATTATTATCTTGTTTCGCTCGCGTTGCAAGGACCTGCAGTTTTTAATTTGATTGACGCTTATCGGACTTGCAGCTTTGTAGCTTCAAGTCTGAGCGGACCTTCTCACGCTTCGCCTCCACGTTCTTGGGAAGCGGGGCGTGACAGGTTTTGTTGGTGGCCCATGCAGGTCCAGTCTTGCAATTGCGAATTAACGAAACAACGATAATAACGGAATGTCCATTAAATAATTGCAACATCCGAGTCATAAGCCCTGAGTCTAGTCGTTTTCTTACGACACTAGGTGGTAAGAAGACTTAGTTAGACGTCTGTGCTTGCTAGTTAGAGGCCCCTGATTGATAGTTAAGCTCCCCGTCAGCAATTGATCGCCGTAGGAGTTACCTTAGTGGTCCTTGCCTAACCCTGACCATATTAGACTTCTAGAATTTCCTTTAGTCGTTCGCTTGGGTTCATCGATTTCGGACCAAGCTGAACGCATTCATTTACCGTCTAACCTTTAGAAGTCTTAGCGCTTAGTTTTTAATCTTTAGTTGGTCGACCGTAGGAGTTTCCCGTAGACTCTTCTGATTCATATCCTAGGCGTATGCATGTTTTGATCATCCGACTATTTTCCTTGCCTCGATTCACGAGATCGCCCCGTGACGATCGTCGTCAATTTTCAAACATCGCCATTGCAAAACTTGAATCTTCGGAAAGTATTTTTCAATCTTCTCTTCCACTAAGTTTAATTTTGTCCAAAATTTTAACACACCTATATTACATCCTCCTTCATTGATTTAAATTTTTAAAACGTTTGTCGGAATTTTTGAATACTAGCTTATGGTATTTTCCCAGCCTATATTTTTCCACACTTATGTAAATGTGTCGTTCTTTCATATATTAGTTTTACTTTTACCCTGCCCAATTCGATTTATAATTTTCCCTCTTATTTGTGTTATTCGAATGATACGTCGTGTTTACTTTAATATACTTTCAAGACACATGGAATTTCAGCTTTCAGCAAGTTGGACTTTGCTCGTCGTTTTCGCTACTTCAGATTTTTGCAAAATTACTATTTTCATAGCCTCTTCCCGCTTTAGACCCTCCCTGATTTGATTTTAAAGATTTGCTATTCGATCTTGATAATTCTTATGCTAAGTTACTATTATTTTCTTTCCGCTCACCATACACGCTTTTAGAAAAAAAATTTCTAAACAAAATTGAATTTCAATTATCTTTATATCCGTGCCAGACTTGTTGAGCTCGTATATTAAGAACCTTGCGTAAATCAGTTTTTTTTTTCATTTTTGGCAAACCCTGGTTCTCTAAAAGCAGTTTCAAATTGATCATTTTAAAATTTTCCATAGCCTAAAGTTTTGAAGCATTTAACATGAGTTTAGATCCTTCCGTTACTTGATTTCATTCTTTGACTTTCAAAAACTTTTTGACAAAATTATATTACATTACTGACGTATAAATTTTCTAAAATCTCGCCCTTGATATTCGCGTAAATGATTTTACTTCCCTTTTACAATGAGTTTATATAAACCAATAAAACATTTTCTCTTCCTATGGATATTTGACTCAAACTTATTTTGAACAACCCGCTTTATCGATCTTCAAATATTTTATACAGATGAGGATTCCAACTTTTGAGATACAATAGTTTTCAGATTTCGCGTGTTTTAGCTTGTGCCTTTTACCCTATTTTCTTTTCTCCATCCTTTGTAAGCATCACTACACCCCCTTTTTCCCACAACCTAAGCACCACCATCGAGTCAATGTTTCGTCTAACCAAGCTGTCTCCTTGTATTCGTCCTATCTGAACTCGTGCTTATCGACCCTTCCCTCGTCACGCTCTCGACCTCCCTTTGTTGCTTAGACTTTAGTGCTCGTCGATGTCTGTGTCAACTCTTAGTTGTTAGTAGGCCCTTGGACCCTTGTGATGTTGTCGTGGTGCACGTACCTAAGTTGTGTACGTAGGCTTGACTGAGAATCCCCATAGTATATTGATGTTTGCCTATTGAGTGATATATATATATACTCGGAGTTATTCGTGATAGTATGAAGTTGTTGTGTGTTATTAGTTATAGATTTTTGTGTGGATAGCTATACTATACTAGGGATGCTTGTGTATATAAGAGTCAGCGTTGAAATATCTAAGTTGTGTATGTAGTAAGAGATACTTATAATGGTTGAAATAAAATGATTGGTAAAGCTATGGGTATGTTAGTAGTGATAATAATAAGAGTACGTATGGTTAAGAGGGTAGGCCTATTATGTGATCTATATGTTAGCACGAGTGAGTATGTGCTCGTAGGTAGATATATATGGTGCCTATACGTAAGTATTTATGTTTTGTTGCATGGGTATATAGGTGATATACATATGGAAGTAGGAGTATAATTTTGATTGGTATTGCTTGCTTTTCGGGATGTTGCATGCGTGCATACCGTGAGGTATACACGACTATTGCACATCTTAATTATGTATGTGTGGATGTGTTAGTATACTAATTATAGGTAGTAGGCTATGGTGTGAATGTATACATTATTCATGTGTGACTATACGGTGAATGTTTGTACTAGGGAGGGTATTATAAAGATGTGGGTACTGGTGTCTGTATTATTATTGTGGTATATAAATTGATTTAACTGTGTGAGTATTACCTGACTAAAAATTAAGTGTGATTGACTTATGGTATGTATATGGTTGTAATGGTAGACGTATAAATATTGGAGTGGTATTGGTATAGGTATGAATGCCGTGTTACGTATATAGAATATTCTGATATGTGTATTGAGTCTCACTCAAGCTTGAGTGGGTATACTCTAAGTATATTGAATGTATGTCTGAAGTTTGAATATAGCAATGTTTGGTGTATGTATAGTGATAGGAGTGGTTGTGCCTGGTTGTGCTACGCACATGATTGTGGGTCGCTACGCCAGTATATAGTTATAGGTGTTGGTCTTGTGGTATAGTTATTTACTAAGGACTTGCCTGTGTGAACGTATGTGTACTAGCTAAAACTAGGTGTGTAGGTGTGGTAGTTATATAATGATATGATTGGTATACGTGAATGAACAGTTAGCGTGTATGGGTGTGCACCATGCACGGGTAAGTATGTGCTTTGTTATAAGAATTGATGACCATGATATATGTGGCGTGTCGTAAATACAGTTATAGGACCGTATGTGATGAGAATATATGGTGAACTATCTGCATGCATTTGAATGACTATATATTGTGAAACTACAGTGGTGATGAATATATATATATATATATAAATATAGTGGAACTTGATTTAAAATGGTATGGAGTGACTACATGTTTGAGATGTTTGGTATTGGATAAATATTAGAGGGTAGTATACCCTTGATGTTTGTGCATAGGTAGCTATCTATACGTAGAGCAATGATTGTATTGGCTAAGTGTGAGACTATCCTTATATAAGTATCTGAACTGTTGTTTTGCGAGTAGTAGTTATATAAGGGATGTATGTTTATATATGATTGAAATACATGTATGAATTTGACTGGCTATAATAGGTATAAGTGTATACGTACGTGGATATATATATATATATACGTGTTGGTAGTATTAATGTTTGACTACTTAGTGCATATATATGCACTTGTAATGACTATACCTGGTTGAATTATTATATGACTTGATTGGGATAGTTACTAGAGTGACTAGCTATATTAGAAAGTCCGAGGACGGACTTTATTCTAAGGTGGGGAGGATGTAACGACCACTTTTCGTTGTATGTTGTCCGTGCACGTGTTTGTTTTAGACTTTGTTTGTTGGTTAACACTTTTGTGTGATATGCCGTTGTGAACGTCTCTGAGAGTATTAAATAGTGGCACTATCTTAGAACGACACTTCTCGAGTCGTTTTTCCACAATTTAAACTTACTCGATGAGACGTGACGATTTTCACTTTTGACGGGAGACGTTTCTATTTTTAGTTTCGTCGTCCGACGTCGAATTTGAGATCCGTCTTCTTAGTTAGCTCACATTCGTCATCACGATCACCCCGATATTTATTTTATAATTTTTGGAGTTCATTTGACCACTTTAATATTTTTAACAAGTTTTATATTATTTTTAATAATTAAATTTTAAATTATTTTCGGCCAAATAAAATTTATTTGAGTTTAAAACGTTTTAAAGAATTTTTGAGCCAATTTCCAGCTCATTTGGACCAAGTCAAACCCTTGGGTGAGTTGGAGTAGTTGGAATTCAAATTTTAAATTATTTTAATATTCTAATCCTATTAGATTTAGCCCTAGACCAAGTCAACCCATCTATACTATATAAGCAACCCCTAGGAAGACCAATTTTCGCAAGAAATTAGCCCTAGCCTCTTCCAAAACTCAGATTTGACGTTGCGACGATTCGTCGCAACGTTGCGACGAACGGCCGCCGCACGACCGAAGGAAACGGCCCCGTTCCCCCGCTCCGACCGAAGCCCCGCCCCGCATCCAAGCGCTCCGCATCGCTGCAGCCGCTAGCCGCTCCGTTCCCTCGGTCTGACCGAGGGATTGGCCCGCACCAAGCAGCTCCGCATCGCAGCACAGCGCTCCGCATCCGTCGCCCGCTTGTCGCCCCGCTCCGCACCCCGCACGACCGACCCGCTGCTCCGCACCGACCCCTGTTGCAAGCGCTGCAACGTTGCAACGCTGCCCCGCCCCGCATCCAAGCGTCTGACCGAGGCTCCCGACCGGTCTGACCGAATGAAGCCCTCGCACCAAGCATCGCCCCGCAGCTGCTGCACACCCCAAGCGTCGCACAAGCCCGTTCCCCCGCAGCGACCGATGGAGCTCCCCGCACCGAGGCTGTACGACCGATGGCCATACGTCGCAACCCCGCATCCGTCGCACCGCTTGCCACCGTGGGCCCCCCAAGTTCTCCAGAGTTATTGTGGGTCCCCCAAAGGTCCCTAGGACTACTGTGGGCCCCACCTAAGTGCGTTCTCTTCGACGACTTGCCGCGTACGACGTCGTCGCACGTCGTAGCCCGTCGTCGCACGTGCGAGCTTTGGAATCTGGAATCGTCGCCCCGGTTGATGCTCTGAATTTTCCAGCGGGGAAACTATATTGGAATCTGGACTTGGAGCGCGATCTTTTATTCCAACCCCCGGCGTCGCTACCCGACGCCGGTGTAGCTTTCGCGTCGTGTTGAGGTAACGCTTTGCACCCCTAGGACCCCAAACCCAATGCATGCTAATCAAGACTAAAATCAGTATTTTCAAAGTATTTTAAATGTTTTAAATTCACTAATCAAGATTAATAATATGGACTTTAGGCCGGTGGACTTGTGCACGTAGGATAATTGTGATTTTTGGACTCATTGGACGGTGTGCTCAGACGTCGTACTTGCAGGCAAGTGAAACTTGCCAACTCTTGTGTAGGGCCATGTTTTTAGGCCACTTCCTTGTTCCTAGCGTAAAAGATACTAGTCAGTGAAATGATAGCTGGCTAGACGCCTACTTGATCTAGTTTGACAACGAAACTAGATCCGTCACCTAATTGATCTAGCTTGACAACGAAGCTAGATCCACCCCTTTAAACTTGTTGTTCATGCATACTAAACTGTCACGTTTACTTTCCTTACCTGTACGTACTTTTAACTGCCATGCATTGCATCTTACATGTCATCTAACTTGATTGTTGCATCGTAGCACACGCTACAAAATACTTGTACAATCCGTGTTTCCGTGTCCCTGGCTAGGTGCACCCCTAGGCCATACTTGTTAAAAACACTTCCTGGCTCGTGATCCAGAAGCGAGCATTACCGTTCGGGGGTAAGGCCCTGGCTCGACACACGTGGAGGGGTAGGGATAAACGTTCGCTTGAGCTTAGGAGTGGCCTGATCAGCCCTCTAGCCAAAAGACGGAATCTCTGTGCACGAGGTGCTTACTTTTCTTGTCTTGTACTTGTCTTGTGAATGATTCATGCAATACTTGTCATCCATGCCATGTTTAAATGCCATGCTCGTACTTTACTTTACTTTACTTTACTTTACTTGTTGCACTCATACTTTAAACTGCCATGTCATTGCATTCATGCTAGAACTGCTAGGTTGCTTTACCTACTTTCAGTTTCCTTGCACAAGTCTCTTGTAGACTTGCTGACATGTGCCCCTTGCTCTTTTGGGTGTCACATGTTAGACCCTGAGCCAGAGACCGTTGCTGAGTACGTGATGTGTTGCTGACGCTGAGTCTGAGTCCATGATTGCCCAGTAGGATTTTGGTTGACACCGGTGACCATTCTTTGAGTCTTTGTTGAGCTTTATTTTATTTTAGGCCTTTTTGTTAGTTATTGGTGCGTAGCACCGTCATTTGTACTTTGTACTTTTGTTGGCCATGTTTGGGCCTTTAGTCTCTTTTCTTTTAGCCTGGTGGCTTTTCTGCGATGTTGGAATTTATATTTATGGATATTCTGAGATTATTCTTTTGTCTCATTTCATTATTATTATCTTGTTTCGCTCGCGTTGCAAGGACCTGCAGTTTTTAATTTGATTGATGCTTATCGGACTTGCAGCTTTGTAGCTTCAAGTCTGAGCGGACCTTCTCACGCTTCGCCTCCACGTTCTTGGGAAGCGGGGCGTGACACTTCTTGCTGAGTGAGAGCGTGAAGATCTTCACCGACCACAAGAGCTTGAAGTACATCTTTACGCAGAAAGAGCTCAACATGCGTCAGAGACGATGGTTAAAGCTCATGGCTGACTACGAGATTGATTTGCAGTATCACCCAGGGAAGGTGAACGTAGTGCCGGATGCCTTGAGTAGACTTCCTACTGCGATGATGCATACTGCCGACTGGAGGATTCAGCAGGAGCTGAGAGAGATGGATTTGGAGGTTGTCCTACCTGGTGTGGTTCATTCGTTCATGAATTTGCAGATTCAGTCCACGATCATGGATCGGATCAAGGCAGCACAGGCAGGAGATCCAAAGCTGCAGAGGATCAGAAGGCAGGTTAAAGCTAGACTACGGACGGAGTTTGTGATTCATGAGGATGGTTCGCTGCGGTACGGCAGTAGACTCTGTGTACCTGCAGGTGAGGTTCGTGAGGTGCTGTTGAGCGAGGCTCATAGCTCGCCATATTCTATACATCCTGGAGGCACCAAGATGTATAAGGACCTCCGTCTGAATTATTGGTGGATTGGCATGAAGAGGAGTGTGGCACGGAGCGTTGCCAAGTGTTTGATATGCCAACAGGTGAAGGCTGAGCACCATCGTACTGCTGGGTTACTGCAACCATTTCCTATCCCAGAGTGGAAGTGGCAACATGTTACGATGGATTACGTCACTGGTTTACCTCGGACCCCGAGGTAGAACGACGCAGTTTGGGTGATCGTGGATTGGTTGACCAAGTCTGCGCACTTTATCCCATTCCGAGTGGGCCAGTCTACGAAAGCTTTGGCGAGGAAATATCTGGAGGTAAAATTTCGTTCCTACTTTTACTTCTATTTTGATTTTCTCTTTGAAATGGTCGTGATGTAGACCGTGTACGTGCAGGAGATTGTACGCTTACATGGAGTCCCTGTGAGCATTGTGTCTGACCGAGACACGAGGTTCACATCTCAGTTCTGGAGAAGTCTGCAGGAGAATTTGGGTACGAGTCTGAGTTTCAGCACGGCGAATCACCCGCAGACCGATGGCCAGTCTGAGTGGACTATTCAGATACTGGAGGATTGCGAGCTTGTACGCTCGATTTGAAGGGATCATGGGAGGACCATCTTCACTTGGTGGAGTTTTCTTATAACAACAGTAACCAGGCGAGCATTGGCATGGCGTCGTTTGCTGCCTTATATGGAAGGAAGTGTCGATCGCCACTGAGCTGGGATGACATCGGAGATCGGGAGCTGTTGGGTCCAGAAATGATATTGGAAGCTGTGGATGTCATGAGGGACATCAGGGAGAAGCTTAGAGTTGCACAGGATCGCTTCAAGCATTGGGCAGATGCCAAGAGGAGACCTTTGGAGTTTCAGCCTGGAGATCACGTCTTCCTGAAGATTTCTCCAAACCGCGGAGTTATTCGTTTTGGGAAGAAGGGAAAGCTGAGCCCGAGGTATATTGGGCCGTTTGATGTGCTGGAGCGTGTGGGAACAGTGGCCTACCGCCTTGCTCTGCCACCATCGTTGGAGGGCGTTCACGACGTATTCCACGTATCTCAGTTACGTCGGTACGTCAGTGATCCATCGCACACTGTGGATTTCTCAGAGATTACGGTCCGTCTGGACCTGACGTATGACCAGCAGCCTGTGCAGATCTTGGACCGTTGACAGAAGAAGTTGAGGAATAAGATAGTCGACCTGGTGAGAGTGATGTGGCGTCACGGATCACCTGGAGAGTCCACCTGGGAGCGCGAAGATGATATGAGAGAGCGTTTCCCGCATCTTTTCTCGAGTAGTGCTTGATGTTGATTCCGAGGACTGAATCATTTCTAAGTTGGGGAGGATGTAACGGTCGGTTTCCGATAGTGCTATCTTTGTGCACATGCTCTTGGTCGTGCACGTGTTTATTTTTGACTCTACTTGTTTTCGAACATTATTGCGTGATATGTCGTTGTGACCCTCTCTGAGAGTACTACAATTGTGGTGTTGGCTTGCAACATCATTTCACGGGTCGTTCTCCCACGAATTGACTTTTTCTGAAGAGACGTCGCGATTTCCGCTTTTGGCATGAGACGTTTTTATTTTTAACTTCGTTTCTCGTCATTGAAATTATGATCCGTCTCCTCTGAATTCTTTCTCTTGTCGTCTCGGTCGCCCCGGTATTTTTTTTATAATTTTTGGCCTCCGTTTGAGCTGTGTGCACTTTTAGACCCAACTTATTGCAATTTTAACCCTAACAACTTAACCCTATAATTAACCCTAGATCTAAATAATTTGCAACCCCCACCTCCTACTCACGTGGGCCCCACTCCTATAAAGAAAACCTAGGGGTTGCGTTATTTTTTCACAGCCTTGGATCTACATTTCCCCGCAGCCGGCCCTAACGCAAAGCCCCCCCACGCAAAAACCCTTTCCCCTTCGATCTGACCCACGCCGGAGGCCGCTGCCACCGCCGACGAACTCCGGCTGCCTCCCCCGACTCCTCTCTCTCTCCTGTGACCCCGTACGCCGTCGGTCGCCGCCGCTAGAGCCGCAGAACCGCCGGAAAACTCGCACAGCAGCAGCAGCAGCCTGCAGCGGGCGCCGCCGCCGCTGCCGCCGCCGCCACAGCCCCTAGCCACCGCCGTGGATCCCCCTCTACCCCCTCTCACCATTGACAGCGACCTCAGGTCGCAGATCCTCTGAAAATAGCGTGCTTGCTCGCTGTTTTGCGTGTTTGACATCGTCCCGACGCGTCGCTGTGATCTCGCCGTTGTCTCTCACTGTGGGAGTCATCCGACAGCCTCCTACATCCCCTAGGGGCGTCTTCCGACGTCACGAGCATCACTTGTGACTCTCGACGACGTAGGCATAGCGTACGACGAACCGTTCGTCCCGAGTTGTTGTTACGGTTTCCCGGAAGCTGTAGAACGCCTTCCCGATGCTCCTGCTCACTGTCCAGCCCCTAGCCCGCTGTCCGCACTCTCTGTCCACTACCAGAGCATGTCTGGCTACGCTGCCCGTAGCCGAGACACCGCTAGAAGACGTTCCGTAGCCGTGCCACTCAGATCGGTCGCCGTTCAGACTCTACTTCCCGTTCGCACCAAACCCCGGAGAGGTTAGTTCCCGAAACTCGTAGCACAACCCAAACCATAGCCAAAACTGAAACCTAACTAAAAACAGCAACTTAACTCATTAAATTTAATTTCTGCTCTTTTAAAACGATGTGGAACCGTAGACCGACGATCGGACTTTTGACTGTGCACATAGGATAGAATCGTCGGATAGGCTGATCGGACAACTCGACTCGTGACTGTTAGGGTAGCCACGCTCAAACTAGGAATGAACTTAAATAGGAATTTCTAAAACCACGACCTGACACCGTCGCCGTGACTGTTTCAGACGGACTACCGCGGACGCGACGACTGGACGAGACGCCCCGGACGGACGACACCCTCGCCACCGCAGGCAAGTGTACCCACTTGGGTTTTTGACCGCGTCTTGGTCTTAAATTGCTAGAACTGTTAGACTGTGAGTGTTTAGATCCGGACGTGAAATGATAGCGTCTGGGTCACCCTGACGACTTAGACTTGACGACGAAGTCTAAGTCCGAAGAACAACAACTTGTGACACCGTAGGATTATCTTGTGTGTGCGTGCGTGTGGACACCCTAGAATAACTCTCCCGTACACTGGTCGTGTCTTGTCACTGTTACACAAAAAGCCTTCGGGCGTTTCAGATGCTTCCCGAGCGGAAGTGATCTCCGTGCTACAAAAAGCCTTCGGGCGTTTCAGATGCTTCCCGAGCGGAAGTGATCTCCGTGATACAAAAAGCCTTCGGGCGTTTCAGATGCTCTCCTTACGGGAGTGATCTCCGTGTTACAAAAAGCCTTCAGGCATTTCAGATGCTCTCCTTGCGGGAGTGATCTCCGTGTTACAAAAAGACTGCGGGCATTTCAGGTGCTTCCCTAGCGGAAGTGATCTCTGTACTTCTTGTCCTGAGTTCTGGGGTTTGGGGTAGGGTTGAGCGTGCGCACGGGGAGAGGGTCTGATCCCCCTCAACCCGTAAGGTGTGAACCCTTCGTGTCGTGTCGTGTCGTGTCGTGTCCTACTTGTCTTGTCTGTCTTCGTCTTGTTCTGACACCTTTAGGTTAGTCCCGTAGTCGGTAGCACACGCTACGACTACTGCCTGCTACGCTTTACTTTCCTGCTTCGTACTTCTTTTGCTACTTTGTTGTAACCCCAGCATGTTAATCAACCAGTAAAACGATGTTTAATAGTTCAGTGCACTTGCAGTAGAGTCTGACGGTCTGTTGTAGACTTTACCTGACATACAGTTCCTTTCTTTGGTGTTGTACATCAGGTGTCGAGCCGGAGTACGACGACCAGACCGAGCTACCAGAGGACATAGAGCCGGAGGACGTCGATCCTGAGTACGTGCCCGAGGACGACCAGAGTTAGAGATCCCCACTGCTGATCCAGAGGTTCCTCTTTAGTTGTTGGGTGCGTAGCACCTCTTGTTTTCCTGTCTAGGTTGGGTGCTTGCACCGGTAGTTTCTTTTTTTGCGGTTGTAGCCCTACGGGCGTTTTAGACTCTCGGTACTTTGGATATTTATTTTGGAATAAAATGATTCTCTTTCTTTTTCGTACTTTTATTGTTCTGTACTAACATGCAGGGACCTGTACCTTCGCCTTGGAGTACCACACAGACGCTTATTGGGTCTGGGCTTCTCGCCCCGGCCTAAGCGGGCCTTAGTCACGCTTCGCCTCCGTTGTTTTGGGAAGCGGGGCGTGACAAAAATAGTATCCAACGATTGTTTTCCTATAGTGAACTTCTTAATTGACAATTCAAGACTGGAGACTTTGGATTTTAATAGTACATTTTCATCCACAAGCAAAGTACATTTACTTATAAAAGCTCTCTTGTTTTCATCCTCCTTTTCAAATTCAACCATTTTTATTTTAAGATCATTATTTAACATGCACGTTTTATCATTAAGCTATCTAATCATATAATCCTTTTCAATTTCGAGCTTAATCAAATCCTGCTTAAGCATGCTAATTTCATTCAATAAGGAAGGGCAAAAGAGACACGCAACTTCTTCATTAAAGCATGATTTTTCCTTTTTCATTATAGCAATGGTAGAATCATGTTCATCAAGTTTTTTTTAAATGTCAACTTCTTCAGAAATATCACAGTTTTCCTTTTGTAATTTAAAGCTGGCATTCCTATAATCAATCAACGTGAGTTCTAGCTCATTAATCTCATTTTGAATTCCTTTACAAACTTCTAACAATTTAGCTTTAGTAAAGGAATTTACCTCATCGCTCTTTGCCATTAAGCAGACGACAGCAGAGTGGGCTACTACCTCTTCATCCTCATCTTCAGCTTCGATGTCCATTTCCCAAGTTAGCATCTTGGTTTTTCCTTTATCTTTAGCAACCAGAGCAATCTCTTGTCTACAATGCTTTGCGAAGTGTCCCTTTTTCCTATATTTGAAGCATTCAACTCTATTAGCAGAATCTTATTTAGAAGAATTTTTATCGTAATTAAAAGTGTTAGCGCGAATGAACCTTCTACGCATTTCTGATCTTCATTGAGGAGTTCTGACAAACTTTCTGAAATTTCTAACCATTAGCGCTATCTCCTCATCATCATCTTCATTTTCGCTAGTTTTAAGAGCAAGTGGCTTTGAAGCTTTTTCCTTCTCCTCAGGTTTCTCTCTTTCTTCAATATTTTGCAGTTCAAGCTCGTGGGACATTAGATTGCCTATCAAGTCCTCTACCCTCATCTGTGATAGATCCTTCGCTTCTTGGATGGCAGTGACTTTAGGTCTGAAAGAGCTTGGTAGCGCTCTTAATAATTTCCTCACCTATTCAAGACTAGAATATGGCTTACCAAGTGAACTAGACTTGTAGACGATGTTAGTGAATCTCGCAAACATCTCCGACATAGTCTATGATGGTAGCATGCAAAATCCCTTGTACTCTGTGCTCAGAAGTGCAAGTCTAGACTCCTTCACCTGTGACGTTCCCTCGTGCGTCACCTCCAGTGTATGGCATATTTCCTGCGTAGTTAGACAATGTGAGATACGATTGAATTTCAGATTTATCTAATAAACAAATGAGAGCATTCATAGCTTTAGCATTAAGAGAATAAAGCCTCCAATCATTATCATCACATTTATCATCATGTTTAAGCATCTTAGCATTTTCAATTTTAATGACAGGTGGTTTATATCTTTTTTCAACAATTTGCCAAGCTTTATAGTCAATAGATATTAAGTAGATTCTCATACGATTTTTCCAATAAGCATAATCTACTCCATTAAATCTAGGTGAACGTGATATGGACTGACCCTCAGCAAAAGCACTATCAATGTGATCCATGGTCAAACCTAGGCTAGATCCTAAACCTGCTCTGATACCACTTGTTCGATCTAGATCCTAGCCTAGAGGGGGGTGAGTAGGCTTATAAAAAAATTCTCGTGCAACTCACGAGAAATCTCACGCAGTTAAAAGTACAAGCAGAGTAAATCAGAGCCAAACACAGAGTATACACAGATTTACCCTGGTTCGGTCGCACCAACGACCTACGTCCGGCCCCAAGCAAATACTAGCATTAATAAGTTCCTTCTGTACACCTACAATGGTGGTCCTAGCTCCAACTCCCCATCTAGACTGTACCACACTCAGCAAAGTGCAGAACTCTATCAACCTAGTAAATGCGTATCTTGATTGCTACAACACGTCAAGACCTTCTTATCTAGCCCCAACCAGACAAGTCCAAAATAGTCACAAATATTGGTAAAGTTTTCTCTACGAAGATCTACCTAACTACTACAAAAAATAATAAACAACAGTGTTTTAGAAGGCTCAGTTTGTGTAGCATCGTCGTCTTCGTCGATCAGCACATACCAGAAGTCATCCGGCAAGTAGTAGTGGTCTCCTCGGCAATGAAAACTCAAGTTGCTGCAAGTCTCAAAGATTAAGCTAGCTTGCATCCTTCTTGTTCTCTCCCAATCAAAAATTTCGGCCCTTGATCTTAATAAGAGTATGTAGACTTTTGTTTCAACCTGCAAGAGAAAAAGGGATCAATCAATGCTTAAAGAATTCTTACACAGTAAACGATGAGACATGAAAACTTCCCCTTTGTCAATCAATTTCGGCTGAGTACACCAAGCTACAAAGAAAAAATGTCGGCATCAATACTCAAAGAAGCTGATCAGTAAAAACAAGTGAATCGAAATAAATTGACTTCCCTTTTGGAACTTGTGCCTTGTGCTCTTGTGCCTTTGATGAGAGCTTGTTGTATCTAACTCCTTGGAGAGTTTTTGGCAGAGAAATCAAAGTTTACAGCAGTGTATGGGTTGTCCTTTTGATCACAAAGCTTGTACGTGGACTTTTCTTTGTGCTTCTTTATTGCATGCAACTGCTCTAGTTCTTTCTTCTGTTGATGTAGCTCTTTGCAGTAATTGATTCGGCCTAGATATGTGTGTGCTTTGTTCCCACAAATTTTGTGCCTGCTTCTCTGTTAATCAAGAGTTTGTTAATCAAAATTCGGCATGCAATAAAACAATCAAACAATCTCCTTGTATACATGTACTGCGGCGTACATGATTCGGGATATAAATTGCATATTCCCCCCTCCCCCATTTTTGGACATTTTATGTGTATATCATGTTAATTTTGGATTGATACGGGCGTATTTGTGATATCGTGAATTGTTAAAGCCTATTCCTATTTTATAAATAAAATGTGGCTTTTATGTACTAATCCTAGCTCCTCTTATTTTTCAGGTACTCCTGGGATTTTTCTGGATTTTCTGGAATTTTTCCAGATTTTTTTAGAGCCTGAATCTATTTTTCGGGAATTTTGGAAACCTATAAGGCTATTTTGGAATTAGAAAAAAGAAAAACAAAAAAAAGAAATAAAATAAAAAACCCGCATGTGGGCCGGCCCGCTCTCCTGAGAGGGCCGCATCGTTTCATTTAATTAAAAAATTAAATTAAAACATCAGCTGGGGCGGGCACGTGGCCTGCGCGTGCGCGTGCGCGTGCCCGCGGGTCGGGTGCCCCAGCGCCCGACCCGCTCTGACCGCTCCCTGCGTGTGCTTAATATGCGGGCGGGTTGGGCGGCCAACGTCCGACCCGCAGACTCGTTTTCGTGGGTCTAATTCGGCCTGTCTGCAAAATTGAAGGGGAGTTGGCCAGTTTTGTTTTTTGGGATATTTTAAGGTTTGGGGAGCCCATCCTTCTTCCCCAAAGCTAGGGTTAGGGTTTGGAGGCCATGAGACGATGGAGAAGCTTGGAGGATGAGCAAATTGGTAGAGGGAAGGCTTCATTTAGGGTGAAAAGCTTGGGTGATACCTTTCTTCCCCTTTTGTAATTTGATATCTCACTTTTGTATTGAACTTGGATGAATCTTTTGTATGAAATTTCCATCTTGTTTACTATGATTGTGTAGTGTTGATTTCATGTGAGTTGTGATTCATGATGGTGGGTTGTTAATTTTAGTTCTATTTCCTCTTGCATGTTATCTTGCTAATCTTGGATGAATTGTTAGGGCACACTTTAATTGTTAAGTCCCGAGAGGGCATAATTTGAGAAAAGTCCATGTTCATATATTGATTAGTGCTATGATGATGCGTCCATGCCTATTGCGAATTTTTGTGTTCATGAATGCTAAATATTCCAATTGAGTGTCATTAGCCAGATGATCAATTGAGTTATATATGGGTAATTTGAGCTTGATTAACACTAATCTTAATGAACCCACAACCCGTGCTCTCTCACCTTGCTATCCTAAACCCTCATTTGGTTCTCTAAGCCTACCCATTTAGGTTAGGATTGTAGTTCCACCAAACATTTTTCCCTCTTCCATTCCGTAGCGAGGTAGTTGTAGCACGCTATTATCTCTCTCCATCAATAAATTTTGCGAGTGTAGAATGGCTTGTCCCTATGATCCGACCCGGCACTCACCGGTTATTTTTTATATTACATTAACGCTCCTACACTTGGGAGTGGAAGGCGTGCCTTTGCGCTTTTCCGGTTCAATCAATTGGCGCCGTTGTCGGGGACAACGGTTTCTACTGTTTGTATTTATGATTGGTTTTGAAAGTTTTAGTGTGATACTTCTATCTCTTAGTGTTGTGTCTTTAAATTTTATTTATTTTCCACTTATTGAGTCTTTTGGTTGTTTATTTTCATTTTCTTTAAAAAAATTACAACAAAATGGCATCATCTTCAGATTTTTCCGACATTGATTTGGATGATATCCCACTTCCGCCATACTTTCATGGCTCAGAGTGGGAGAACCCTCATTTACATATTAAAAAATTTGAAGAATGGATGTATTCATGTCTTGGTGGAAATATCTGTGATGATTGCATATATTTTAGATTCTTTCCATCTTCCTTGCAAGATAATGCTAGATTATGGTTTGATTCATTGTCTCTCGACTCACATTTTACTTAGTTGTCATTTCAGGCTGAATTTCACCGAGTGTTTTTGCCTACTTTCTTGGAGCAGGTACAGGGGCGGCAGGACATGGAGCAGCACATAGCGAGCTTTACCCAAGCTGATGGAGAGGCCTACCATCAGGCTTGGCAGAGGTTCAGTGATTTGATGTTGGCGTGCCCACACCATTGTTTCCACGAGGATCATCTCCTGCAGATATTTTATACAGGATTATCGCCATCTGGGCGAGACTTCGTGCAGATGAGCTACGGTGGAGAATTCTTTGATTATTTGACCGAGGATTCATGGTGTTACCTGAGAGACCTTGCAGCGTATGAGGACGCTGTCCAACATGTTCAGGTCCAACCTGAGGAGCCAGCTGTGGGCTCATTCCAATGTGACCCTATGGAATACCAAGAGAAACCTATGAAGAGGGTGCATTGGGGCCAAGTAGAGGAATTTGAGCATATACATTTGAATGAGCCGGAGGAGATGGATGATGGAGTGTGTGTCGACCATGTTGATGACATGATGCATTTTTTGTTGGTGGTGATGTTGTGCTGGATGCATGTGAAGGCACGAGCGATATAGATGATATTGGAGAGTCTGAGTTTTGTTTCCCATCTACTACATTCGCCCATTTTGAGGTGTACGAGTGCATGGGACGGACTGCTGAGAGAGTTTTTTTTGATGATAATGAGGATGATTTGGGCGAGGGAGTGAGTTTACAGACCATGACAGAGCCCGAGCCAGACCTTCCTCCCACTTCAGTGCAGCAGGTCATATACCCTTCACCTCATGATACGCACTATGCCATCATTCATGGAGATTTTCAGGATACACTTCATAATCTGAAAGGTCTGCGGAGCCTACACTTTCTGATAGCGAGGATGGTCTACATTGAGCCTGAGCTGTCGTCTCCTCCAGATTCTCTTCTGCATCCGCTTCCCCCTCCTCCTGAGGCAGAGTGGCATGTCACACCTAGCGCCATTATTCAGGAAAGTTTCCACCATATCATGCCTTACATTTCTGAATCCCAATTTGCGCTTCCGCATATTTTTGATTCAAATTGTCGTCGTTTACATTTAAATTCTTTTTCTGACGACCCATTTTGGAATGATTTTATTGCAGGGCATGATAACATGGCTTGGATTGATGCAGCACGTCTTCCACATGACACAAATTATCCAAAGGGGACGCTGGGAGTTGCATTGCTGGAATCCAAGGAGACTGGTGGAGGCCTTTCTCCAAAGAAGCTGGTAGAGGAGCAAAAGGATCTGATAGATCAACTTCCTCCACCGTTATACATTTGAGATCCGCCTTTTGCCACGGTGTGTTCTTTCCAATAGTGTAAATAAATAAATGTTTTATTTTAGTACTTTCGTATGCTTTTCTTGTCTTTTCTAGGATCATTTGCCGAGATTTAATACTCTCCCAACATTGAAGGCAATGTTTATTTTAAGTTGGGGGGAGAGTGTTAGAATCATTAGGATTGTTAGGATTTTGATGTTAGCTAAAAAAAATTTTGAGATACCTCCATTTCGCCATCACCCATTGTTCTTTATTGCATATCTTATTTGTCCTCCTTGTCCCTATGCCGCTAGCTTTATGCGTTGTCCCTACATGTTTTAATGCCATGCAATTTTTTCGGATTATTATTTTGGTATCAACTTCTTCGATGTTTGATTGGCACGTTTTAATTTTTTTTCCATTTTGGAGTCAAAGGTTAATATGCCATGTATGAAACTATTTTAGATGTTGTGATACTCTCATTGAGATAATTAGGAAAAGTTTGGTGTAAGTGATTGCATGAGTTGGGATGAATGGTGTAGTTTTTGATTGGATTGGGTGTGGCCAATGGTGCATGTTTTGTTTTCCTCTTAAGGAGTGGGTGGATGAGTTGATAATTTATGTTTAGAATGAGAAAGAGAGTTATATAAGTGAATGGTTTTCCTAATCAAATTGAGTAGCCAGTGCCCCCACGAAACATTGGGGAGGATGCCAAAAATGAGATTTAGGGGATCATTCCATCCCTTTACCTATATAGCGTCATCGCGCATATGCAAAGGTGCCGGTGTTTGCATTTCATAGCGTTATCGCGTGAATGCAAAACAAAAAGAAACATAAACATTCAAAAACAAAAAAGAGAAAAAAAGAAAATAAAAAGAAAAAGAGAAGGAACAAATGAAAGAATAAGCAACATGAGTGATGCAATCTCATCTCCCACCACTTAGAAGAATTTCTTTTATTTTGGCCATTTCCATGAAAGTTAGAAACTTTGTCATTTGTGATGTATCCCGATAAATGCGATACGGGCTTATTACTTCACTTTTCTTTGAATTGGATTTAGGAGAATGTCATTTGTTGTTTTCCGTCATACATTGGGTATATTGGCTTTGAAAACAATTGGAATACCATTTGGAGTATGCCATGACGATATCTTACTTTTGGTGCATGTTTTCACTTGAATCCGAATTTATCGCATATTTTGCTAGGGACTAGAAAAAACCTAGTTGGGGGTGTGATTCGGGATATAAATTGCATATTTTCCCCCTATTTTGGGCATTTTAAGTGTATATCATGTTAATTTTCGCTTGATACGGGCGTATTTGTGATATCGTGAATTATTAAAGCCTATTCCTATTTTATACATAAAATGTGGTTTTTATGAACTAATCCTAGCTCCTCTTATTTTTCAGGTACTCATGGGATTTTTCTGAATTTTTTGGAATTTTTCCAGATTTTTTTGGAGCCTGAATATATTTTTCAGGTATTTTGGAAGCCTATAAGGCTATTCGGGAATTAGAAAAAAGAAAAACAAAAAATAAATAAAATAAAAAACCCGCCTGTGGCTGGCCCGCTCTCCTGAGCGGGCCGCGTCGTTTCGTTTAATTAAAAAAATTAAATTAAAACAGTAGCTGGGGCGGGCACGCGGCTCACGCGTGCCCGCGCCCGCGGGTCGGGCGCCCCAGCGCCTGACCCGCTCCGACCGCTCCCTGCACGCGCTTAACATGCGGGTGGGTCGGGCGGCCAGCGCCCGACCCGTAGACCCGTTTTCTTGGGTCTAATTCGGCCTGTGCGCAAAATTGAAGGAGAGTTCGGCCAGTTTTTTTTTTTTGCGAGATTTTTGGGTTTGGGGAGCCCCTCCTTCTTCCCCAAAGCTAGGGTTAGGGCTTGGAGGCCATAAGATGATGGAGAAGCTTGGAGGAGGAGCAAATTGGTAGATGGAAGGCTTCATTTAGGGTGAAAGCTTGGATGATACCTTTCTTCCCCTTTTGTAATTTGATATCTCACTTTTGTATTGAACTTGGATGAAGCTTTTGTATAAAATTTCCATCTTGTTTACTATGATTATGTAGTGTTGATTTGGTGTGGGTTATGATTCATGATGCTGGGTTATTAATTTTAGTTCTATTTCTTCTTGTCTATTATCTTGCTAATCTTGGATGAATTGTTAGGGCACACTTTAATTGGTTAAGTCCCGAGAGGGCATAATTTGAGAAAAGTCCATGTTCATATATTGATTAGTGCTATGATGATGCGTCCATGCCTATTGCGAATTTTTGTGTTCATGAATGCTAAATATTCCGATTGAGTATCCTTAGCCGGATGATCAGTTGAGTTATATGTGGGTAATTTGAGCTTGATTAACACTAATCTTAATGAACCCACAACCCATGCTCTCTCGCCTTACTATCCTAAATCCTCATTTGGTTCTCTAACCCTACCCATTTAGGTTAGGATTGTAGTTTCACTAAACATTTTTCCCTCTTCCATTCACGTAGCGAGGTAGTTGTAACACACTATTATCTCTCTTTATCGATAAATTTTGCGAGTGTAGAACGACTTGTCCATGTGATCCGACCCGGTACTCACCGGTTATATTTTTATATTGTATTGACACTCCTACACTTGGGAGTGGAAGGCGCGCCTTTGCGTGTTTTCCGGTTCAATCAGTACATGTATTGCGGCACCAAAAGGAATATGAAGCCTGTAGAAAGCAAACACATGAGTGGGAAGAATTTATAATTACAACAAAATCCAATTATCTTTCTGTGGTATTTGAATCATGAATGCAAGCAATTAAAACAAACAAACAAATTAGTGGAGAGATGGTTATGTTGCATACGGCTTGGGAATTTATGGTTGGCTGTTTTTTTATTCCCTTGCTTCGCTCTGTGGCAATGGTTCAACAGGTCAGCAAAGCTCTCGAGCACGATCAGCAGTCAGCTGTTCGAGATCTCCTTCAGTCAGCGACAGCTTGGGCACGGGGAGAGCATGGGTCAGCGATCTCTCTTGACAATGGTGGGTTAGATGATGCGTGCGAGAATATGTCTCCTTCCTCCTCTTGGCAAGATGATCTTTGCTTGAAGCTTTGGCAATGGAGGAAGGCTACGTGAGGAAGAAGATGATGCCTTAGGGATGCATGCCCTTCTCTCTTAGAAATCTAATGCAGCCGACACCTTGTCTTGGAAGAATTAATTGTAGACGACTCTCTCTCCTCTCTCTCCCCTCTTATTAATGATATGGCCTGCCTAGAATTTCTTTGAGTTGCCGCACATTTTTTTGCCATTGATATGAAGGGGTTTTTATAAGAGGAATATGAAGGGTTTTTTTATAAGAGGATAGTTAGGGTTAGGAGTTACGGCCAAGTGGTTTGAATGGCAATACAAGTTTGAATTGGTAATTGGATGTAAATTCATATTAGAGATTGACTTGGTCTAAATGGGTTTGAATCGGAATTTGGTAGAATCAAATATTCGCAAATCTAGCTAAATGATTTGATCAAATCCCTTTTGAACTCAAACTGGCCTCCATCTCATCCCATATTGGACCAAGTCCAACGTGCTTTGTGAATGGCATTTTAACCAAGTCCATTAGCTACGTGGATAGCAATTCCTCCAACACTTAGAATAACGGCTTTGCTATTCCTGAAACACACTTAGCACACACGTTAAATAGTTCGCACACATTTGTCATCATCAAACTAGAGTTCCTAGATCGTTGTGTCCAACAAAAGAGTCCATCATCTTCTAGGCCGCAACACATCAAAGAGAGGGTCCATTAACAAGCTAAGACGCAACTTTGCAAGGGGGTGCTGCAAGTTCAGCAAGCCATTATCCAAGTGACAATGCAGCTACAAGCATGCTCAAAACTTTTCGGAGGAACGGAAGAATTTAGGAGGAGGGAATAAATATTAAGTCTTGTTACAAGCGTGCTCAAAACTTTTCGGAACCGCAGAGACTTAGTGCAAATTTTCCAAAGGGGGTCAGCCCCTATTTATATAGGAAGCCAGACCCCCTCCTCGTCTCATGAGCAATGTGGGACTAAATGATTTGAGGGAAAAATTAAATTAGTTTGCCTTACACTAAGGCCAAACTTCAACTAATTTTTCCTTTGTCACCGTTGAGCTTCGTAAGTGATACAACCTATCAAATCGAAGAGCACAGAACGATGATCGCATAGAAACAAACGGCGCTCAAATCCAACTTCGTTTGACCTCTCAAACGATGGCTCAAAGTTTGGCCAAAAAAATAATTTACACAAAAAACGAGCCATCACTTATGAAGGTTATTTGACAAACCTAGTTCCTTTTGTGGTGCCCGAAGTGGGTCCCACTTTTCGATTATCTCATGCGCCCATCTTTACTGGGCACGTGAGTGGTGCTAGCGCCCACAAATGGGCGCCAGATTGGCCCATTTTTTATATATTTGTTGTTTATTAAAGTTATTAAAAACCTCTATTAAACGGACTTATTGGGTCTGTTTGGACCACGGTTTGAGCACGGTTTTTTCCCCGACGTTCGTGGAAAAAACTTCTCTATATTTCTATGCATCATATGTCACATATTATAATTCCCATTTAATTATTTCAGTGAACCCGAGTGCACTCCTCCATTATTCTTCATATTACTAAGACACAAATCCTACTCGGTGTGAGACCCTACAGCCTGACCCTACTACAGGTTGGGACTTGAAACCCCTAGACGACAGTGACCACGAGCAGCAGGTGTCGTCTCTGTTTCGGCATCATAATTACGTGATTGACCCATTGACTAAAGTGTCGTCGGGATCAGTCTGACTGTGTTCGTGATGAATACCGCAGTATTAGTTCCTTCGTCATAACTATGTCACTGCATAACCTATGGTATGGTAAATTGTCAACCATACTAGCTAGCATTGGTCAGTATCCTTCGGTCTTTGGTAAATCCATGTTGTACCACTTACAACATACCATAGCCAAGGGTTTTCACCAAGTAACATACTAAGCATGTGACACTAACTTCCCATGAACAGAAAAGATGAATCCTCTCTTGATTACTACTCACCTCACATATTTCAAGTGTCACCCAACCTAAGACCTTTCAGCGGTTCTTGACTCGAAGATAGATCATAGATCTAAGTGGCACCGTTCACGCACAGGTTCGTACAATGACCTCAAGTCTTAAGGACCAACTTGCCTATTATCACTAGAGATTTATCAATGACAGTTTAGTTAATTTTAACCATTCGATAGCTCTTTATTGGGTCGTTCAATGGACTCATTCTCCAATGAGCACATGTGTCTCGTCTCCAACTTCGCTAGGTCAAATGATTAAGAGATCATCATCATCCTTTAGGTTAAGACAAAGACACAAGGGTCTGTCCGATGTGTCATTGTCCTTTTCTCGATGCATGTATAACCATGAACATTTTAAGACTCAAGCTCCTATCAGTCAGACACTTCTCATAATCGAGATCTCTGTCTAGATATGTGTATGACCGTACTATGAGTCTAAGAAAATCATCTAAGTAATTCAATGACAACATCATAACAGAAATACTTAGACAATTGATACCAGAAAGCATACTTTTATTCATGAACAAGATGTTTTACATAGATAAATTGCCTTGAGGGCATACATCTCTAAACAAATCCATGCAATGAGATTTCGGCCAATGACTCCCGACCCAGACAAGTCTATAGGCTAAGATGGACCCCTTGGGCCTACTCTCTCAAATCGTCTAATAACCTATTATTCTCATGCACTCCCATAAATCTCACCTTTCGACATGAATTTTAGTGCTTCCTGAGGCACAAAGACCCGGCTACTTAATGAAATAGGGAGAACAGAGCATTTATTCTCTCTCCCTCTCCCTCCTCTCTCTCTCTCTCTCTCTCATAGCACCATGCTAAAGGAGGAGATTAAGCTATATTCAGGGCTAGACCAGAGTGATCTTAAGTCTACTCTATGCATCCGGAATAACCTAAGTTTGTGTATGCGGAGAGTCGAATAACTGATTAACCGATCCTACGGGAGGGAAAATAGTGGCTAACCCTAACTCACTGATGAGGGTTACAAGTGAAACAGTAAGGGAAGGAGTGTGGAAATCGTGCCACCAAGAGGTATCCAGGGAATATGCAAAAATGATCCTAACTAAGCATGTACACAACTAGTGCGAAAGCGTGGTTTTCCTGGAGGGATCATATAATCGAACAATACAAATGGTGGAAAATAAGGTAAAAGAGGTGGTGGTGGATAAAAGAAAAAAGAAATAAAGAAAAAACGAAATAAAAGGAAATAGGAGGAGTGGTCATACGACCAATAGGGAAAATAAAATAAAATGGGAAAAATAAGGAGAAATTGGTCGCTCGACTACACTAAAAGAAAAAAGAAAAAGAATGGGGATTGGTCGCTCGACCATAGCATCAATGAGGAGGCCAATGGAACCGACATCAAACGAAAACATCATAAATATCGTCAAACAGACAGAACAACGACATCATCAATCATCAATCATCATCATCATCATCAGACAGGCAAAACAACGACACTGACAGGCACCAATCATCATCACCACCAAACAATCAGTGGAATCCCCAACATAGCACCCATAAAGCCCAGAAAACTAAAGATGCTCTCCCCCAAGCTATGGTGAGCCAAGAGTGAAACGGCTCTCCCCAAGCTAGAAATACACATTGCCCCCAATGTGTATAAGTGATGTCTATAGGGCAGTGAAATGGGGTGGGGTAGGGGTCACTCGTCTCCACCATTAGGTGGAAGATAGGGGATGTCAGGGCCGTGAAGGTTGTGCTCTCTAATATAAATTTGGAGCAAGCTCTCAAGAACTCGCTCCATACGACCGAAGCAAGCGTCGAAGTTCTCTGATAGGGGGTAGTAAGCGGGCTGCTGGTGGGTGCATGAATGTCCACCCTCCTCGAAACATGGGTGGTGTGAAGTGGGATGAACATGGGGAATGTCAGTCTCCATGGCTGCAGGTCATCGCTCTTGGGCGATCTTAGAATCAAAGAGCCAGTTTGTGGCCGCGTCCACTGTGGAGTAGATGAGGTTGGGGAGTCAGATGTATTCAATGTGTTTTGGCACATATAGCCAGACGTAACCCTATGCTCCTCTAAACCTAATCATGGACATCCTAATAAATGCATGCGTATCTAGGGATGTTAGGCCTTCGGCTTGGCAGAGGTTGTCAGGAAGCTCAATGTGAAATGGTGCATATTGTGCAATAATGGTGATGAGGCCGCCACAACATATCTCTCCTGTGTGGGTAGTGGCGACCTTTATAAGCTTCCACACCATCCACTGAAAACACCTGAGTGTGTAACGTGGATAGGAAAGGCCATTGGATGGGTCGTATCACTACAACTGAGGCATAAGCCAAAGGAAGAGGAATTCAGTGTACGTCACCGTCCCACAGTCGGCCCTAGCAAAGATGATACAAGCTAGGGCTGTTGATGAACGAGCTTGAACAAGGAGCTTGGTTTTGTTCATGAACAAAATCCATGTCCAAGCTCTGTTCGTTTACTAACCGAGCTCTAAAAACATGTCCAAGCCTGTTCGTTACGAACGTAAACAAACATTTACCGAGCTTGTTCAAGAGTAGTTCATGGAACGTTCTGTTCTTTAACAAGACTTATCAAGCTTGTTTGTGAACATGTTCAGGAACATTTTCGTGTACACATAATTAATCTTGTTCATGAACAGATTTTCAAACAAAAGAACGAGTGTCAATTTTTTAATCAGGATTAATAATATTTAACCATAAATGCCAATGACTAAATCAATTAAATAACAAGATTAAATATTTACAAGACAAAAACAAACAAATCCATTATAATAGCTCCATAAATCCCATTACAAGCATGCATTCCAAGCATAGTAAAAATATAGTATTTGTCTAAATGTAATACAATGTAAGAACCTAATATTCCAATAATTCCACCATCAATGTATTATAATGAATACTTAACGAGCTTGTTCATGAACATCATTTAACAAGCTTTTGTTCATGAACACATTTAACAGGCTTGTTCACGAACATAAATGAACGAACACGGTTATGTTCAAGCTCTGTTCGTTTACTAACCGAGCTTTAAAAATCTGTTCAAGCTTGTTCATTAAGCTTTCCGAACAAACATAAACAAACATATATCGAGCTTGTTCACGAGTAGTTCATCGAACGTTATTCGTCAACAGCCCTAGTGCAAACTAGGACCCTATGTAAAGTGTGAAGACATAGGTGAACAATGGGGGAGGCCTTGGCCGTCCTCGGTTTTTACTCTCACGAATCCATAATCTCTCTCCAAAATGCCCATGTGTTAAGTCTACGGGGGTGGGAACGATCATCTGGCCTTATGCTGCCATCAACAGGCTAACTGAACAGATCATCTAACTGGTCAAACGTGAGTTCCCTATATACATTCCATAAGCAAAATGAGATGCCATCCTCCGTACGATGGAGGGAACTTAAGAATTCTCGGATCGGACAGACATAAGTCTCGCCATGCATATGCAGAAAGGCGGTATAGTCTATGTTGGTAAATAAGGTTTCAACGCCCTCTAAAATCCCTAAGGATAGGAGGATGATGAGATTTGTGAATTTTGTCGCCGACATGGAGCATGGGTGAAGTGTAGCAAAAAATTGACCTCTACTATGCATCCCTAAGGGATATCCCATGTAAATCAACCGTAGGTGGTGCAACGGGTGGAGGTGGAGGTGGCTCAGTGCCCCTTCGGGCACGGGGTTGTCTACCAGTGCAAGAAGAGGCGGGTCTCTTCGTCCCCATAGTGTGCATAAGGTGACGTGAATGAGGTGAAAGACACAGTCCTATAGTGTGTGTGAGGTGATGTGAATGAGGTGAAAGACACACACTAATGCAAAAATTGGAGAAATAGCAACAACAATTCTATGCAAAATTTAAAAATTAAGGAAGATGAAGGAGTCCACCTAGGATTGATGAAATCTGAACATATCGTCTCCTTTGATCGGCCTCTTGTTGTAGATCAAACCCCCCAAGCTATTCCTTGGCCTTGATCTTGCCCTTTTGGATGAAATTTTGGGTGGAGGGGGTTTGAAATGGGGTTAGGGTTTGATGGAGGAGGTGTGATCTTGGAATTTTAGAGGCTTGAGGGAGGTTTAGGGGTTGTGGGAGGTTGGGGAAGGAAGAGGAGAAGTTTTGGGATGATGGGTAGGAGGAAGTTTTAGTGTTTAGGTTTTGAAATGAGAAGAGGTGTGAATGGAAGAAGGTGGGCCAAAGGGTGTTTCAGCTGGAAATTTTGGGGGCTCATGGTGGTGCTCGATTTCGGCACGACCGTGTCACTTGGTCTGCACGGTTGACAAAACTCTTGCAGCTAGCACGGCCGTGTCGCTTTTTAGCATGGTCGTGTCAGCATTTGCGTGACTTGGCCCTTTATCCTCATTGGTCCACACAACCGTGCAATGCAGTCGTGCGGAAAAATTCCATTCCGTATAATTTACGACACGAATGTGCTGAAATCAGCACAGTTATGTCGATGCTTTCTCTTGGCCTTGATTACCTAGGACTGACACTGTCGTGCGTGCATATAGCACAGTCGTTTTTTGACTCATGCACACAAGAACTAAGCTATATTTAGGCACAATACTCCTAGTATCGTCCAAAAACCTTATGATAAGCAAAATGAAAACAAAAATAAGCTAAGATAAAATTTAGAAACGTGGGTTGTCTCTCATGAAGCGCTTTGTTTAACGTCGTTTAGCTTGACGGTCCACAAAATTTAGGCGAACGCCCCTCCAACGTGCTCCGACCGTCGGAACGATGGAATGTAGACCTCTTTAGTCTTTTCGGGGGCACTTTCAGTAGTGGTGGGATCACGATGGTGATGATCCGGTTTCTTCTTCACGGTTTTCTCAGCAGAATCCTTTGTCCTCGACTTCTTCCTTGAGGCGGCCTTGGTCATGATGCTTGGGTATTTCCCCTTGCTTGCCTTGAAGATACCTTGCAGACATGAGAAAGGGTTAGGCAATGTGAGGCTAGGCAAACACGAACCAAAGATTGAAGGCATGGCAAAGATAAGGTTGGAGGGTCCTCCCTTGGTGTACTTGTCTTCATGCTTCTCCTAGGAGATTTCACAAGCATTGATGCTAAGTCATTCATTGGGTGAGGATCCTTTATGCTATCTCTGAATTCGTAATCTAGCTTATGGTCCCCCACTCTGAAAGACAGCTTGCCGTTTTCTGACATCAATCACCGTGCATGCGTTTGCTAGAAAGGGTCTCCCCAATATAATAGGTGTTAGCACGTCTTCTTCAATATTCATCACAACAAAATCACAGGGTATGGTGATTCCTTCCACCTGGATTGGCACATCATGCAATGTACCGATGGGGTACTTAGTTGAGCAGTCTGCAAGCTGGAGTGTAATCATTGTGGGCTCTAGGTCTCACATCTCTAATTTCCTGCAAATTGACAAAGGTATTAGGCTTACATTAGTACCTACATCACACAAAGCACGATGAATAGGTATGTATTTTATCAGATAGGAGATGGAAAAACTCCCTGGGTCGTCGAGTTTTATCGGTAGTTTGTTTTGAAGAATTGTGTTTCATTCTTCTGAAAGTACCACCGTGGATGCTTTTTTTCCTCTGCAACAGATCCTTGAGAAATTTCCCGAATGAAGGAATCTCTGTTGGCGCATCAAGGAATGGTATGTTAAGACTTAGCAACTTCAGGGCATCGGAGAATTTCCCATACTTCTCTTCCAACTTCGCATTGGCGAGCCTTGATGGCAATGGAACTTGTGGCACATATATATGTATTGGCTCCACAACCTCCTCCCTTTCCTTGATTCCTCCAGAGGTGATGTTCTTCTTTGGGATGGGGCACTCATCTTGAGGACCGGTGATGACAGATGGCCCTGATAACTACTTTTCACTTCTTAGCATTACGGTGTTCATTGTTCTCGGGTTTTTCTTAGGCTGTGCGGGAAGTGTTCATTGGGTGTTTGCCATGGCACCTATCTATTATGCCAGTTGAGCCACTTGGGTCTCCAACATCTTGTTGGACGATGTGAGCGCATCCATCCTCGAATCAACTTGCAATGGGGCATTTTGGAAACTGTTGTTTCTCTGGGCTTGCATGGCAATGAAACTCTCTATGGTAGTTTCCAATCGAGACTTCTATAGTGGTTGTGGAGCATTTCCCAGTGGCCTCTGTTGTTGAAATCATGTTTACTGATGGTGTGGGGCCTGGAAATTTCCACCTTGATACAAAAAATTTGGGTGGTTCCGCCATCCTTGATTAAAAGTTGGTGAGTACCGATTCCTTGCTGCCTCTGATTATAGAGACTATTAGCTTCCTCTAATGACATTCCTTCGGTTTGAACCGCTCCAAATTGGCCCTCCGAAGCTTGATGTCCCTGTGTTTTGCACACTTCACAATTTTCCACTACAACAGAGGAGGAAGTGGGTCCCTTGGCTTCAGATCTAATCTGGTATATCTGCTGTGCCAGGTTGTCAAACTTGCTCTTAAAGAGGGTTATCACATCACCTCCAGCTTTCCACCCTTCTTCACAGTGGACTCTCTATCATTTCCCCAATAGTAGTTATTGGAGGCCATTTCTTCCAACAATGCTCTCGTCGCATCTGGGGTCTTGGTCATGATGGCGATGCTAGCAGTGACGTCTATCAAGATTTTGACTTGATGCTCGAGTTTATTGAAAATGTATGTATCAATAACCATTCCGAAATACCGTGGTGTGGGCACTTTCTTTAGAGATGTTATAGCATTCCCAGGTCTCATATAGACTCTCCTGGTCATGTTGCCCAAAGGAGGTGATTTCGTTGCAAAGCTTTACTGTCTTGACTGTTGGGAAGAACTTATTCAGAAACACCTTAACGAATGATTCCCACATAACAAAAGAGTTGGCAGCATTGCTCTTCATTCATTCTTTTGCTTTGTCCTTTAACGAGAATGGGAACAACCTTAGTTTGATGGCATCTTCTATGACATTGTTAAGTTTGATCGTGTCGCACTTCTCCAAAAAGTTGGTCAAGTACTTGTTGGGGTTCTCGTTGTGATGGCCACTAAACTGTTCTTGCTGGATAAATTGTATCAATCCAGGCTTCAGCTCGAAATACATCGCTTGGACGGTCGGACGCATAATGCTGGAAGTTGGTTTACTTGTGGGCATCACAAAGTCCTTGAGAGACTTCAGAGGTTCTGGTTCACCAGCCATCCTATTCTGTTATGCTTTTCAACGCCGCTCTCCGTTTAATCTTCTTAATGCAGCCTAGATCTCAGCATTGAGTGGTACTAGATCCCCTGAACTTAGACTTCTCCTATGCATAAGAGAGATAAAATTTAAGAAAAAATGTATGTGGCACCGGTTAGTACCAAAAGAAATAAAAATAAGAAAAAGAGAGAAGGATGCAGTCTATAAAGCCTTTCACTAATACGAAGTCAAGCCATTTGCCTCCACGACAATGGCACAAAAAACTTGTTGCGAGCTTTAAATATATCCACAAGTGTACGGTATTATATGCAGCGGGTGTCAAACACATGGAGGCGAAGGCTTAATCAGGGACAAGTGTCAAGTTTTATATAGTTGTGGGAATCTGTGTCTCAAGAGTATATAGCGATTAATCTAAGGGGAAGTTCAGATATGGGAAGGAGTTATCACCGCTATTGTAAGTCTTGAGCTAAATGTGTCTATCTTCTCGATCCAAGCATTATAGTCATTGATGATGACTGAGTCTCGATCCTTGTCCTCTCGACGTCTAACCGTGAGAGTGGACTCGAAGAATAGGTTGGATCCCTATCGTAGCCTGATGGTTCATCGTTCGTTGAGATATAGATGGTCAACCCTCCATTAAGGGCATCAAATCGAAATCCCAATGGATCGATGGTGATTAAGATTGTGTAGCTTAATAACGAGGAGAGTTGAATAGGGCACTCATCCAATCATATTCCTAGAACATAATCTCATTGGATCAATATTTAGGGCAATCTATCATGCTCAATCCCTACATAGGGCTCTACATGGCCCTAGCTAAGGGGACTACTCACTAATCATAGGATTGATAGATGAAAACAATGCAAGAGTAATCATAATGAGCCAATAATAAAATGAGCTAAAAATAACAATCAAGCAATCAAAGTAGCAATAGGAGTTAAAGATAATGCAAAATAATTAAAGGAGGGATTAAAAGAGTCTTACAAATAAAAAACAAGAAATAGCTCCAGAAAACCCCAGAAAAATGCCCAAAGTAGAAAATATTCGAATAAAGCTTGTGGACAGCGTTTACAACTAATCCTTAAATAGAAATACATAGTGCACGACTATACCGAAAAGTGGCATGGCTGTGTAAGCCATAATGACCTAGGTTAACTATGAGCCCCCATCAATCTGCATGGCCGTATCGCTAGTTAGCACGGCCATGTCAGTCAGTTCATCATGGCTCCAGCAGCTACAGTGTCTTCAGATGACACGGCCATGTTGTCAGTCCCGTGCTGCATAGCTGCAATCTGCTTCCTCCGACTGATACTTTTACATATATGTGCGTGCACCAACACGGTCGTGTTGAGTCTCTTTTCTCTCCTCCTAGCATCCATGCTCAACCTTGCCTCTTTCCTCTCCGTCGTTTCATCCTTCGGTCTCTATTTCATCAAAAATGCATCATTTTGGACACGAATACCTGAAACATGGAGAAAACATACACCAAGCATCAAAGTGGCAAAAGATGGTAAAAAGCGACTAAAATAAAAACGATGGCACAAAATAAAAGGCAAACACGTGGGAAAAGGTCGGAAAAACATAAATAAAATACGTCTAATATGTACGATATAGAAGGTTCTAGATGAGTCCTTCTTTGAACTTGTTCTCCAACAAGTACATGTGCACTGTCTCTTGATGTCTCCACATCAAATGACTATGAAATCAACCACTACCATCACTATGGTAGAGACCAAAATACACTGGTCTATCTGGAATATTAATGTCTCCTCTTGATATTCCTATAACCAAGAACATTTTGGATTTGTGTTTAAGCGGATCGATTATGTCTTATTTACATGGTCTCATCAAGATCTTAATGTCTTCATATAATCTAAGGAGTTCATACATATACTCAAAATGCATCAAGGATTTATACAGATAAAGATTAACAAATGGATTACTATTATGTTGAACAAGATAAATTATTACAATAATTATCTTAATGGCATACATATACCAACACTTTTCTGAGTAATAAGATTATGCTTTTGGTGAAGACGAAGCTTGATTTGATATTAGCCAAAATACAAGAAGCCATAAACACCATATTAAAGATTAGAAGACATACAAAAGCATAGTGAGTGAGAGTGAATGCATTATCATGGATATTTGGTGACGAGAAGGAATCGTACCAAAGAGTCCTACAATATATTGAGGTCATTAAAGAAAGCAATTCTTGGATTATTTATAAGATTACAATCGATACTATACGGCCATGATTGGAATAGTTTATTGGTGTATTTTGGGTATTCAGACCATCAATCAAACGATTCAAGCATTGTCGGTCAGCCATAAGCATAGATCGCACGCACTTCAATGATAACTATACTTCTTATTTGCTGATGGCAATGGGTATAGCCACAAATGATGGGATTTTTCTATTAGTTTGTGCTGTTGTGTTGGCTGAAACTGAGCAAAATTGGGAGTGCTTTTTTGGGTGCATTTATACATTTCATAACAGTGATAATAGCCATCAAACAATAACATTCATTATTAATCAAATGAAAGGTATTCCAAGAGCATTATGTGATGGATGTTTGAATCTAAAACATCATAGATATTGTCTGTGATATATTACCGCCATTCAAGTCAAAAGACCATATAATAGTTACCTTAGAAAATTACTTCCACTGGACTATGTATGCATCAAACACGCTTACATACAATGAGTATCGTGCAAATAAAAAAGCAGAGTCCATTGCAGTCAATAATTAGTTAATGAATACTTGCATGGTCAGACACGTAGGTGAGCTTTGCATTCATACGGGAGGAAACAATTTTTTATCATAACAACAAATTGCTTTGAAAGCTCGAACGGGGTGATGAAAGGTGCTCGAGCTCTACCGATACACATGTTGATTGTTAGAATATTTTACAGCCTTAACAAATATTTTTACCATCATTGACAGGATGGATAGGCTTGGATCACAAATCTCATGCCAAAGATAGATGAAATTGTGTGATCGTGTGTTGAAGAAGCCCAAGGTTTCTACATCACACGTTTTACTGATTATGATTGGTTACTTGTGGATAATACAGCCTTCACTTATAATGTGACAATACACTACCAGCATTGTGTTGTACATGTAATATTCTAAACCGTCAACACATGCCATATGCATTTGTGATCACTGCAATGTCAGGACAAGAATATGGAGCACAATATCCTACTTACCACTCTTTATGTCGTAGTATAGGAAAGTATCAAAGTTTTTAAAGCCAAATATTTCACTTGATATCTAATTCATTTTTTGGAAGGATTGAGATTACCAAGGATAGCTCCCCTTGTCAAAATAAGAGCATCTAGTCGGCCACCATTAGTTTGCATTCGTGCGACATGGACATACCTTGGGAGGGAAGCAGGCAGAATAAGTGTAGCAACTTTATTTAGTTAGGTCATTACAAATCACGTTGTCAAAATCCACCTCACAAAATAGCATAAATAGAACATCAATTACTTATTTTGTCTTATACACACACCTGTGTTCTCTCATTACATTGCATGCATTTATATGACTTGTGCATTTTATGGCACGTGCATATTTAATTCATTTGCATATTGCAAGACTTCATCATATGGAGGAGTCAGAACATGTATCTAATGAGGTCTTGTATGACCAGGTTTACCATCATTCTACACTGCTCTTGTATGGGTAGATATGAATGTTCATGATGCTATTGTTGTTAGTTATTTACATGATGCTATTTAAATTATTAATTTTCTCATTACTTGCTTGTAAGTTGCTATTATTGGAGTAGATTACTCTCGCATACATTCTGATCAAGTTACAGAGGATGAGCTATCACTTATTATGTTGGAGTAGCTAGGTTTATCGTGTATGCTTTGTTGCAGTGGATTAGGTTGAACTGACTACTAATTAATGCATTGGTGGAGAGATGGAGGCCGGAAGCCAACATATTTCACCTTTGATACGGTGAAATTACGATCAGACTTCATGACATGACAGTCATTGAGGGTCTACATGAATGGTTTTATATGTCATTAGGGCCATAAATATGACGTCCCGCCTAAGTCGGTCGGACGAAGTTATCAAAACAGTAGCGGAAAATAGACTTAAAACAGTTTTAAGTAAAGCCCTAAAGGGAACAAACCCTAGCCAAGATCTCTAATATCCCGGAGTTTGGTCCGACCAACCCCTAAGGATAAATCTATCTCATATTTGCAATTCATAAATGCATGTTTAATTTAAACTACATACATTTCACTTCGTTTTCGCGGAATACGAAGCATCTTTTTCAAAAACATTTCTTTGGCCCGTGCTGCTTCTCCCAAGCTGAACAACATCCCGAGTCGCTCATCATCCCGAGCTGAACCGCTTTTCGAACTGCACCGCGTCCCGAGGCAAGCAACACCCTTTTTGTTGAGCCAACCATGCGTCGAAGAAGATTTAACCTCGAATGGATCCTTCGTCAAGACTTCGGATCCGATTCGAGCTCTTTCGTTGCTTTGCTAGAGCCCGACCAGGAGCAAGGAAGAAATTTAGGGAGCAAGAGAATATTTAATTTAAGCTCAGATCTGGACTTGTTCATGTTTAATGGAGCTACTCAGATCTGGAGCTTAGGATGAGTTTTGAGGAGGGGGTAGGCCCCTATTTATATAGGCGGTTGACCCCGGCTCTTTCTCAATTTCTGATGTGGGACTAAACATTTTGGAGAGAAATAATCAAATTAGTTTTCCTTACACGAAGGCCAAACTTTGACGAATTTTCTCTCTCTCTCTGTTAAACTTCGTAAGTGATATAACCTATCAAATCGAAGAGGGTTGAACGGTGAACATGTAGGAAGAAACAGCACTCAGTTCCGACTTCGTTTGACCCCTCAAACATTGTCGCAAAGTTGAGCTAAAGTCAACTTTTCGCTGAAAATCTAGCAGGAAAAAACCATGGGTTTCAAAAAACCCTAACAAGCAAATTTGGGCTAGGCGGGCCCCACCCACCAGCTGGGCGGGTTGGGCACCCTCTTGCAGTAGGCAAGCGGGCCCACCCACCCGCACGGGCGCCTGCCCGTACAAGGCGGGCGGGCCAGCCTGCTTGAGCTGGCGAGTCAGCCCAGCCCGCTCAGTAGGCAAGCTGTCCCTGCCCACCCAAAATGGGTGGGCTAGCCCAGCCCCCTGCATGCTGGGCTATCCCAACCCCTTTTCTGGTGCAGAAATGGACTAAAGCCCAGGCCCGGTCTTTGGATGGTTTATTTGGCATATTTCGTGCGCTTTGAGTCCGTTTTTGACGCGGTTTTAACCTGCGTTTAGACCGAGACGATCCCGTCATCCAGGTAACCATTTCCAAGCGTTTATTTTATTAAATATGCACGTAAAAATTTACGACGCATTAAATTTTATTTACATCACATGCAAAATTCTCACATCTATTATAAAAAATCATTTGCATCAAATACAAATGAACTGAGTGCATACATCCCCCAATATCTCCCACTTTCACTTAAGATCATTTATCTCGAATGCAGGAGCTAACTGCAAACTCTTTGCAGTTTCTATCCCCTGCATCAAATGCATATTCTCCCTAATTTCCACCTATTACTTGATGAAGGTCTCACTCTGTGTGAGACCCTACAACCTGATCCTACTATAGGTGGGACTCGAAACTCCAGACGACAGAGACCACGAGCAGCAGTTGTCGTCCCTGTTTCGGTATCATACTTATGTGGTTAACTCATTGACATGAGTATTATTGGGACCACCCTGATTGTGTTTGTGATGAATACCGCAGCTATAGTCTTTTCGTCAAAACTATGCCGCTTAGTCAAGCCTAGGATATGGTCAATTAGCAACCATACTAGCTCGAATTTGGTTAGTCTTCATCGATCTTTAGTCAAATAATGTTGAACTACTTCCAACATGCTCTGGCCAGAGTTTTCACTAAAAGATCAAACTAACACTGCGACACTAACTCCCATTGACCGGGGAAACGAATCATATCTTGGTCATTACTCTCCTCACACGCTTCAACTGTCATCCAACCAAAAATCTTTCAACGTGGCTTTCCCGAGGCTAGATCGTTGATCTAAGTGACATCGTTCACGCATAGGTTCGTACAATGACCTCAAGTCAAAAGACCAACTTACATATCATCACTAAGAGATATCAATGACAGATTGGTCAATCATGACCATATGATAACTCTTGTTGGATCTTTCAGTGAACTCATTATCCAATGAGCACATGTGTCTCGTCTTCGACTTCGCCAAATTAATCGACCATGAGATCATCGTCACCACTGCATGGTGAAGACTAAGACACAATGGTCTGTCCAATGTTTCAATATCCTTTTCTCGAAACATCTACGACCACGAACAATTCAGACTTATGCTATTAACAGTCAAACAATTCTCTGTGATCGAGATCCTCATTTCGATACTTGTTTAACCTCGCATTAAGTCTTCGTATTTTACCTAAGTTATAATGAAGGCTACATTATTATTAACCTTAGGTAAATTCTTGCCAAACAGCTTACTATTATTTTGAACAAAATGTTTGTACACTTACACAGAGATAAATTACCTCGAGTTCGAGGGCATACATATCTCCCAACATCTCTCACAAACACTCGAGCCCATTTATCCCGGTATCTTATACAGCATTTACACATAAATCTCTATAGACTTTATGTGATAGAGCCTTCGTGAGTGAATCTGCTAAAACGTCTACTGTATAGATTTAAGGGGTTTCTATGTACATTTCAGACCACACATTTGAATCTCATCCAACTAATTCACTTGGTCTCTTTGATCCATAATTACTGTCTTGCCTGGATCTCATCCAGCTCATCGTACCTTACAAGAATAATCCAAAAAAGTTACTGGTCATTTAAATGGTTCATAATCATTTCTGATAAAGTGTCAAACTCTTTGACCACTTTGTGAAAACATATGTTCTGGCTCCTTGATACCTCGCATGTTTTATATTCGCTCCCACTGTGAAAACTCTCTGGCCGATTCATATAAGTTTGTTCTTCTAAATCATATTTAGAAAACAGATTATACATGAATGCTCCAGTTGTCATGGTCATCATGAGCATTTACATCGAGTTCGGTCCAAGTAGATCTGTACACATCTGTTGGCGAGACAGTTTCATCATAATCCGTTTATAGGAGTTAGGATGATAACCGTTCTCAACCAACATAGGTTGTACTTCACTATTTTCTTTCTGCACCAATCTTCTGTCTTGAAAATTTACTTGCAGCCAATAAGAAACACTTTCTTTGGGCACGTAAACTAACGTCTATATTTTATTTACGTGCACGGACCCTTTTCGGATTGCATCAAGTTATTGATCAGAATCCCTACTCCTATTGGCATTCTGGAATTTGACTAAGTCATCATCAATTATGATGTTTTACTTGACTTGTCGTCTCATGAGACTCGAGTAACCTTGTGACTTCCTAATGATTAATTTGAGGAATATTATATTTATAAGGTTCTAACATAACCTTATCAAATTCTTAGGCATTATTGTATGGGTTTTAACCCAGAATGAGGATTGTAACTCAAATTCACTAGTCATGTATCGCACTAAGTCTAACAGAGTACTATCCACGCTCTCTAACACACCGATGTGTTAAAAGACTTGACATGAGAGAATCTCATTTTCTTTTAGTTATGCAAGAATTACATAGCTAAGTATTCGACTCTTCGATCGAATCGAATCAGTTCATACACTTCTGTCAGTGTGTTCTCTATTTTATCAGACTTGTGTTTCATCAAGAACATGTGTCGTAATAAAATAAGAGTTCCTTATCTGGGCTTATTTAGATTTGGGTCCAGGTACATCTAAATGTACGAGACTACGAGTTCACCAACTCATTCTCCCACTGTCTTACAGATGGAATTTTGGCCATTATACCTTTGAGACAAGATTCACAAGTGTCTTCACAAGGGCCATAATACGAGAGGTCAGACCCCTCTTTATGTGACTTGTGAAGATTAGTCTCTTTGGTACGGCCTGGTCTATTTTCCCATATAAGATTTGCTACCAACTTGCATATACATGTATTAACTCTTGATACAACATTGTTATACATTATAATCACATCAAAACATTTCTTCTAAAGCAATGTGACGACATTTGCCAAGTGTGATATAAGTTCCATATGGCCTAAAGACAACTTTTTTTTCATTAGACAATATGTGAGACTATCTTTGTATAACAATTATTCTGAAATTTTAGACATCAAACATGTCGTATTTTCAGCTCCTCTTACTATGCCTTGTCTTATGATAAACCAAATATTCTTTCTCAATGAATTTTCCTTAGTGCCTTCTCCTTTCTAAAACATATTTAGACGTTTCATATCCAACATAAATATTAACTGTGCAAGCATCACATGTATCCAGACACTTGAGCTTTACAACCTTGAGGAGACTCAACAAGTTGCTCGTCTCAAGATCTAATTTGGATACATGTCTTGCACCGCTCTTACACTCATCTTCGAGTCAAACGGTTTGATCGCAGTTTCAAACCTTGCGGATTGAAACTGTTTTCCATACAACCTTGAGGCGACTCAACAAGTCATATGGAGAAACTGATTTGAACATCAGTATGTTTAAGCTGCCCATGTTCATATGGGTGAGTGTTAAGTAGCGTGCTTTTATTGTGTTAGATTTTAGAGCTTAAGGAAATCTTTGTCCTTAACTCAGTACTAGGAAGGACATTTAATAGCAATGAGAATATAGTTTAGTTTATCAAATATTCCTTAACTAATCATTTTTACCAGTTGACTTATTTCTTTTAAGGATATTATAATTTTGGATTCCACCCGGTAAAACATAGAATATCCCTAGTTTAGCATGTGTTCATGATTTTTAAATATAGTTAAAATGGTTTTAATTCAACTATATCCTCCTACTATTTTTGCAATCATCTTTAGCCATATAGATGAACGAAAATAGTTATTTAATGGGATAGGGACCCAACCACCCTGAGCTTCAAAACCTTCAGGAGACTCGACAAGTTGATCGACTCTGCAGTTGGTAGATAATCTCATTATCAATCACATCACATGTGACTCCCTATTGTTTTTACCCCTAGTCACTTATGATCTTGAGGAGACTCAACAAACCATAATGACTAGTCTAGTCGAACCCTTGTTTTATGTCTAATATTAACTTACACCAATACTCGAGGAGACCCGACACAGCGATTTGGGTTAATGCCAGACTACATCTCATGTATGATGGAGTCGATCTCTAAAAGAGACCATATCACAGCTTGAGGATACTCAACAACTATGATAAGCGTCTTTTAGTCCCCTAATCGAAATACAAGGAGGGCTAAGGCTAACCTTGAAGAAGATTTTTAACGTAATTGACTAGATATAATCGACGATGTCACATAATCATAATTCATATCCTTGCGATCCAGCAGAACACGGCCAGGAATTTGCTAGGCCAGGATAACTATCCCAAGTCAAGCTAGGGTGATCCACAACATTAGTCAAAAAACACTAGACCGGATCATGGTCCATTGAAGGAAACTTATTATTTATATGTGTCCCGTACGATTAAAAATGGCTTCATTAAAACTAGTTAATCCTATCAACTAGTTGAATCCTAAAATTCGAAATTATTAGGATTGGTTAATAACTTTTATTAATGTCATCATCAACTATAAGGATTTTTAAGTTGCTATCCTAATCATGTATTAGGCATTTTAAAATACAAGTTGCAACAATTTTAAATCATATCCTTTTGTTCGAAATTATTATTAGAACAATTAAAATAATAATTAGGAGAGTGCTACCCTAAACATGAATTTAATATGTTACAACAATTTTTAAACCATAGCATGTTCAAAAATTATCTCATAATTTTCTAAAAAGTTTTAATGTCTATCCTAAAAGTTTTTCTTGAATTATCACATAATCAAAATAACTAATATAACCATTAAAAATTATTACCTAAACAATTTAGTATAATAACAAAGCAATTAAAATTTATCTCATAAATATTCTTGCTAAACATGCAACCGAAAATTTATCGCTTAAGTTTAAGTTACATCCAAACATTATCACATAATTTTAAAGATTTAATTTTAAAATAAAATTAAATCTAATTTTCAAAAACAATTTTAGAAAATAAAAAAATTGCTTTAAACGACATTTTAAAGTTTAAATAAAGCCTAACTCTGATGGAGAAGCATGTTGTATCATATACATTTATAAATTGCAAATCATAGATAATGTAAGCCATAGCTCTGATACCTCTGTATGGTTTTCTGAGTCCTTAGGGCCATAAATACGACGTCTGTCCTAAGTCGATCGGACGAAGTTATCAAAACAGCAGTGGAAAATAGACTTAAAACAGTTTTAAGTAAAGCCCTAAATGGACCAAACCATAGCGAATGTCTCTACTATCCCGGGGTTTGGTCCGACTAACCCCTAAAGATAAATCTATCAAATATTTGCAATTCATAAACGCATGTTTAATTTAAAATAAATACCTTGCATTTCGTTTCCGCAGAATACGAAGCGTCGTTTTCATCAATATTTCTTTGACCGGCGCCGCTTCTCCCAAGCTGAACCGCATCCCGAGCCACTCCTCGTCCTGAGACGAACCACTTCCCAAAATGCACCGTGTCCCGAGGCGAGCAAGCCAACCACACGCCAAAGAAGATTCCACCTTGAGTGGATCCTTCGTCAAGACTTCGATCCGATCCAAGCTCCTTCATAGCTTTGCTAGAGCCCAAACATGAGCAAAGAAGAATTTTAGAGAGAAAGAGAATATTTAATTAAAGCTCAGATCTGGGCTTGCTCACGTTTAATAGAGCTACTCGGATCTAGAGCTTGGGACGAGTTTTGAGGAGAGAGAAGGCCCATATTTATATAGGTGGCTGACCCCTCCTCTTTCTTAATTTCTGATGTGGAACTAAACATTTTGGAGAGAAAAAATCAAATTAGTTTGCCTTACACGAAGGCCAAAATTTGACGAATTTTCTCTCCCTCACCGTTAAGCTTCGTAAGTGATACAACCTATCAAATTAAAGAGGGTTGAACGGTGAACGCGTAGGAAGAAATGACACTCAATTTCGATTTTGTTTATCCCCTCAAACGTTGTCTCAAAGTTAAGCTAAAGTCAACTTTTCGCTGAAAATCTAGCCGCCAAAAACCATGGGTTCCAAAAAACCCCTAACCAGCAAATTCGGGCCAGGCGAGCCCCACCCGCTAGCTGGGCGGGTTGGGCACCCACATGCAGCAGGCAGGCGAGCCCCACTCGCCCTAGGCGGTCGCGTGCCCGCGCTGGTCGCCCGCCCGCGCGGGCGCCCAAGCAGACCCACACTGGGCAGGCAGGTCAAGCTCGCCCGCCAGCACAGGGCAGGCGGGCCAGGCCGCTAGAGCTGGCAGGTCAGTCCAGCCTGCTCAGCATGCGGGCTGGCCCTGCCTACCCAAAATGGACGAGCTGGCCCAACCTGCTGTGGGCTAGGCTAGCCCAACCCCTTTTGCTGGTGCAGAACTGGGCTAAAGTCTTTGGATGGTTTATTTGGCATATTTCGTGCGTTTGGAGTCCGTTTTTGACGCGATTTGAACCTGCGTTTAGACCGAGATGATCCCGTCATTCAGGTAACCATTTCCAATCGTTTATTTTATTAAATATGCATGAAAAAAATTTACGATGCAGTAAATTTCGTTTGCAACACATGCAAAATTCCCACATCTATTAAAAAAATTATTTGCATCAAATACAAATGAACTGAGGGCATACATCCCCCAATACTACCAGTTGATGGTCATGTTATAAATCATGTTGAGTGCCATTGCACTTGGGAGGTGTTGATGGTCATGTTATATATCATGGTGAGTGCCATTCCACTTGGGAGGAGTTAATTGTGTGACTGTTGGACCAAGCATCCATTAAAAACCAACGTGCTAAAGGTCAAGCTTTCTTAGCTTCAAGAAACCTCTATATAAGTACCTGAAGAAGTCACAGATGAGTAGATTTAGCATTGTGCTTGTGCTTACATTCTCTATACGATTGGAACATCATTGGTTCTGGATCCAAGCAAAGGTTTAGTGCACTTGCAATGGTTAATGAAGTTGGAGAATTTAAAGTTAGCGTCAGAGTACTCATGGGGAAGGGTCATTATTGCATTGAGCTCGCACATATGGAAACTCATGAGCTATGTATATTCGACACATTGCTACATGTCTATATTTTTACTCTATGTGTGTTTGTGTGTGTTTGTGTTTGTGTGTTGAGCCATTGGGCTGGTATTTGAGACAACTCGGTCAAACAATGATTAAGGCCCTTCAGGCCCAACAAACAAACCCGATGTCGACTCAATCAAAGCCCGAATGGCCAGTCGGCCGTTGGATCTGCATCGCGCAAATGTGGGATTAAAGGTGGGCTCAGAAATCTCGGGGACATTGGTAACGTTTACTCCCATTTATGGTGGAAGATCGTGTCCCCATTATGGTTGGCCGTTATCTCCCTAACGTCTCTAAAGGGACCTCGAATCTCTATAAATAGGGGAAAGGGTCCCGTCTTCAAGGTACGAGGTCTAATACATAGAACTCTATCTTCTCACTTTCATTATTCTTATATTCGATCTTGCGTCGTTAGTCTATAGACGAACCTCTGTGGGTCGATCTCAGCTACACCAAGCTCCATCTCCTCCTTAAGTTCCACACTAAATTAAGCATCGGAGGAAATTTGGGTCGAAACCCAGATCCGACCCTCCTAACGAATCCCTGTGGTGCAGATCGGTGATCATTATCCAACCTCGAAGGTCGACCTTGAGCCCTTTAACCTCGAACGATCGATGCAGCGGTCGCTCGTAGGTCGATCGAAGGTCGTATCACCCTCAACTACCATCATTCGACCTTGATTCCTCTAACCAAGGGTCCTACTCCAGACTGTGGGAAGCGTTAACCAGCTTGACATCCCAAAGAAATCCAAAATCTATTGTAGCTAGACCCAGCAACTCGGACCGGTCGAATGTCCAAAGGAGAAGCCAAGATCAAAGATCGTCTTGGTGGAGGACGCTGCAGACTCCACCACACCACCACATCGACCAACGAAGAAAGCAAAGGAGCCCAGGTGACCCGAAGAGAATTCAACCAATTCATCGAGCAGGTCGATAGGAGTGTAGGCGCACTGACGGCTTTAGTACACCAGAATATGGGGGGCCCATCCCCCGTAAATGAGCCATCGCCACCTCCAAACTGTAGGAGAATATATGCCCATAAGGCAATTTATCCAAAAATATACGTCTTGTTCATACTGTATATGGTACCTATTATTCTAAGTATAAATTGTTCATATTAATATACTTAGATAATATCATTAGACTTATAGTTAGGTCCTTAATTATCTAGATGAGATCTCGATTATGAGTAAGCAAGCGACCGAATATAAACATAAGTCTTAAGCGGTTCGTGGTCATAGATGTGTCGAGAATAGGATATCTACACATCGGATAGACCATTGTTCTTAGTCTTACCTTAGGGTAATGATGATCTCATAGTCATTCGACTTGGTGAAGTCGGAGACGAGACACAGGTGCTCATTAGAGAATGAGTTCACTGAACGACCACATAAGAGTTATTAAATGGTTGACTTTAACTGAACTGTCTTTAATAACTCTGGGGTGATGATAGGTTAGCTGGTCCTTAAGACCTGAAGTCATTTGTACAAACCTGTGAGTGAACGGTGTAGCTTAGACCTATGATCTAGCTTCGAGGCTAGGCCTGCTGAAAGATCTTAGGTTGAGCTGCACCCGAAGCTCTCGAGGCAAGTAGATGACTAAGATGGGATTCGTCACTTCCGTTAAAGGGAAGTTAGTGTTACAGGCTCAGTATGGTCTTCATGTTAATCCTCGGCCGGGGTGCGTTGTAAGAAGTACAACGTGTATACAATGAAGACCGCTGTATACTGACCAATGTTGTCTAATAGGGTTGACAGTAAACCATACCCTAGGCCAACAAGAACACAGTCTTGACGAAGGGACTACGACTAACGGAGTTCATCACTGACACAGCCAATGTAAACCCAATGATGTTTATTGTCAAATGGGCGATCACGTTATGATGACTCTGAAACAGGGACGACAGCTACTGCTCGTAGTGACCGTCGCATAGGGGTTCCGAGCCCCAACCTGTAGTAAGGTCAGGCTGTATGGTCTCACACCAAGTAGTGTTCATGTCTTAGTAATAGGAAGATTAATTGAGAAAAAATCATTTGATGATATTCACAAGTCAAGTTGTGAAAGTTAGTCGCAATAGTAATAGGGACAAATGTTGCATTTGATGCAAACCAAAGATTAAACGTGTCGTAAATTGGTTACGACAAATTTAGTAGGAACAAACATATTGGAAAGGGTTACATGGATGACGGGATCATCACGGTCTAAACACAGGTTCAAACCGCGTCCAAATCGGAGCTCAAATGAGCCCAGAAACGCGAAAATAGTCCAAGGCGAAGTGGGTTAGACCCACTGGGCTAATAAGCCCATAGGCAAAGGCAAACGGGCGCAGCCCACTGGCTGCAGCAGGTGCACACCCGCTGCCCAGCGGGTGCTAGCCCGCTGCAGCAGCGGGCGGGCGCCCGATGGCTGCAGCGGGCACGGCCCGCTGCGGCAGCGGGCGCACGCCCGCTGCCTAGAGGGCGTGCGGCCTGCCTTTGCCCCCTTGGGCGGGCGCGCCCGCAACTTAAGTCAATTTAGGGTTTTTTGAAACCCCAAATGACGGCTACGAAAATCGATTGTTTGCCCAACTTTGGGCAATTGTTTGAGGGGTCAAACAAAGTCGAAATTCGTCGCCGTCGGTTCCTACGCGTTCACCATTCGAAGCTCTTCCGATTGATAGCTTGTTTGGTGTCTAAAGTTTAATGTGCAAGGAGAATTAATTAGTTAAAGTTTGCTTTTATGAAAAGCTCACTTAAACTAGAAATTAAGCCAAATTGGCTTAATTGATTTTTCTCCCATTTGCGAATGTCCCACATTGCTCGCAACGAAGGAGTGAGTGCTGACTCCCTATATAAATAGGGGTGCACTCTCTTCGTTGAAAAAACAACAAGTCATCGATCGAGTAGCTCCAGACTTTTAAAGCAAGCTCAATCGACGACTAAATTATTCTCTCTCTCTCTTCCTGTTCTCCGGAGTAGTCCTAGCAAGACTACGAAAGGGGTTTGGATTTTGATCCGGACGTCTAAGACGCGGGTTCTTCTCAAGTGAAACTTTCTACCGCGTGTGATCAGCTCAGAGGCGAAAGTCGGCTCGGGCGGATCGGTGCGAGGGTGCGAGGCGGCTCAGGCGGATCGAGTCAAAGCGGCTCGGCTACGAGGAGCTTCTGAAGACGGTGCGGTACATCTTGCCTGCTCCAGGGCCAAGATTCCGGGTATGTGGTTAAGTAGTTTTAGTGTAGATTTAATTAGTCGCTTTAGAGTAGATCCCTCTTGGGGTGGTTAGATCCACCCCAAGTTGGCATAGATCGGGCTAGGTTCTGGCTCCCTCAGAGCCTAGCTAAATAGTTTAGCTAGTCTAGAAAATTTTGATTTTCTATTTCCGCTGCGCTTTTGTGCCACTGTGGTCCGTCCGACTTAGGACGGACACAGATCCGAGCTCTGGGGGTCCGCCAAAACCCCAACAGTGGTATCAGAGCCACGGTTGTGCTATAGATCTATTATAGAGACTTTTTAAATCTTTAAAATTGCTTATATTTTAAACATACAAACTATTTTAGCTTTATGTTAAATTAGTTTTTAAAAAAATGTTTTGTGTTTTAAAAATCGTTTTTACAACACGGAAATTTCTTTTTTGAGATGATTTAATTTTATGCGATAATTTTAAATGAATCTCGAATATTTAAATGCTTTATAAATTTTTCTATGAGATATAAATATTTTTTCCGAGCATTTAAATGTTTATGTAATTTTAAGAAATATTTTATTTTTGAAATTTAATTTTTTCTTAAGTTACTTAAAGATTAGAAATTTTAAAAACTTTATTTGAAAGCTTTTAAATCTATTTCTAATGATTTTAAAAGTGTTTTAAAATTGTTTTAGAGGATATGTAAATTATAAAAATACTTTATTTTCATGAGATGAAAGATAAATTATTTCTTTTAAATTACATATACGTTTCTAAAATTATTTATGCGATATTTCAATTTTAGAAATAATTGATTAAAGTTTTAAAGCCTCGGTTTTAGAATTATTTGATAATTTTATACCTAGTTTTATGTGATAAAATGTTTTGAAGCTTTAAAAATTTTATCTTCGAATTTAATTGTTAAATTCTAGATTTGCATGTTTTATTATGTAGATAATTTTAAACTTGCAAATACTCGTTATATGTCACAAATATGAAACTTTCATTTATACGGATAAATTAGTTGTTTCATTTTTAATGGACATATTGAATAATGTATTCATAAACCTTATTAGGTTAGCCATTAAATGTTTACAATTTTATGAGATGAAATTTTAATTAACTAGTGACATGTTATGTTTGATAAAACAAACCAACATTAAAATCTAATACCAGATTAGGTTAGTTCCTTTGTTTGTAAATCATTTCATTAAAACGTTTAATTGATGATTTTCATAAAAGACAAATGTTGAATTGTTTTATAAAATCCTAATTAGATTGGGGTAGCACGTTGAACGAATATACCTTATAGTTGATAAGGACTTAATAAAAATTGTTCAACCAATCCATAAAATTTCGTATTTTAGGATCCACTGGTTGATAAGGATTAACTAGTTTTCTTAATTAAAAGCCTTTTAGTTGTTTGGACAAACATAGAATTGATGAAAACTCCTTCAATGGATCATGATGTCGGTCAATGTGCTTGGCTAAGTTTGCTGGACCAACCTAGCTAGACTGGGTAACAAGTGGTCCTGGCTTAGTCAATTCCCTGGCCGCGTCCGCTGGACCGCAAGGAGTCGATTCATGACTGTGAAAGTCCATCGACTATACCTAAGTCAATACGATAATAATCTTGTTCAAGATAAATCGTAGCCCTCCTTGTTTTAGGAGTTGGCAACTGTAAGAAACATGTTACGGTTGTTGAGCTACACTCAAGCCGTGACATGTCAATCTTATAGAAACCGATTTCTTGATTGACATCTTGACCTGACTGAAACCGTTGTCTCATCCTTCGAGCATCGGTATAAGTCTAACCAAGAATGTAGTCTAAGTCCTGACCCAAACCAACGTGTCGTGCATACACCGAGCGGCGGGGCAAGTCAGGCTAGACACGAAAACAAGGGTCCGACTAGGCTAGCCATTGTGATCTGGTTGAGCACACTCATGATCGCAAATGAATAGGGGTAAAAATCGATAGGGAATCATAATAGATATGATTGACGACGAGTTCGTCTACCGACTGCAGAGTCAGACAACTTGTTGAGATACAGTCAAGGTTGTCAGACTCAGGGTAATCGGATCCCTCTCTCACAAATGTTATTTTTATAATAAATTGTTTATGGCTTTAATAAATTTAGTGGGAGCATATAGTTTTATAAAAACCATTAAAACTATACTACGAACTAATACTAACTAAAGTATCTATAAAATGCAGAATGGATTCGGGTCTTAGATATATGGTTGAGAAGAACGTGCTCGATGGAACGAACTACAAAGACTGGCTTAGGAACATTAAGTTGGTCCTTTCCCTAGCCAGGATATGATACGTACTGTTCGAGGACGCTCCAGATAAGCCCGATGAAGATTCGACCTTCGAGGAAAAAGGAAGCCTACAAATTGTACCAGAGGGATGCAGAGAAGGCCAGGTGCCTTACTCTGGCTTCGATGAGTAACAAGTTGCAGAGGCAGCATGAACATATGGATGTTCAAAGTATGCTTCTCAATGCACAAGAGTTATACGACAAGCGATCTCGAGCTGCCAAGTTCGAAGCCACCAGCAACCTCTGGGGCACAAAGATGGGGGCAGGGCCCGTACATGATCATGTTATCATGATGATCGGGTACGTAGAGGACGCCGCCCAGTTAGGATTTGTCCTGGACAATGAAATGTCCATAGACATTATCCTAAAGTCTTTGACTCCTGAGTTTAAGCCTTTCATCACTGGTTTTATAATGAACAGTCTTGAAACAGATCTTCCTGGTCTCCTCAATATGCTTAGACAATTTGAGGAGATTGAGAAGAAGCCGACTGCATTGGTTGTTGGCTCTGCTTCTTCCGACCAGCCGAAAGGCAAGGGTAAGAAGAGGCAGGTCCTGCAACTTGCGAAGGCAAAGAAAGGGAAGAAAAAGACCAAAGGGGCCCCGTCGAAATCTGAGTGCTTCCATTGCCACAAGATTGGCCACTGGAAGAGGAACTGCAAGATCTATCTTGCAGAGAAGAAGAAGGGGCATACTGATGCATCTACCTCAGGTACAAATTAAATTCAATAAAACGTATCCAATCATATAGTATGAGATACTAAAAGACATCTGTGTAATGTATACAGGTGGCTGAAATTAAGCGGAGATTGGGAGAAGTGCGGAGGACGGTCGACAATCTGAGCAATCGTTGCTGCTAGGGCCATTCAATGACTTCGAGAGACATGATCAAGAAGGAGATGATACTAATCTTAGTTTAATAAATTGTATCATTTCTTGAAAGTTGAAAACAATGATTGAGTGTTCTGCACTCAAAGTTTATGGGATAAACAAATTACGGTTCATCTTAATGAATCCGTTGTTTTAATGAATGTCTCGGAAATTACGTTTTTGTTGAGTTGAAATTTGATTGGCTTAAATTTTCTGTGATTGTGGCTTTTTGAGATGGTTGCGAAATTCTCGAATGATGATGCGAAGCTTCCGAAAATGTTGATTTTTGAGCTGACTTAATGTTATAGTCAATTGGTAGTTAAGTATAGGTTCCAAGGGCGTATAAATTGTGTGCGATCACAATTATACGCATATTAAGATTAATTCTTAATAAACTGCATTTAGTTATTAAAGAGTTAATATTAAAATGTAGTTAAGGGAAAAAGTACAGTGTAGGACGTTTTGATTGAGCGAGTTAATGTCAATACTCCTTAAACCGATCTTGACTTGACTCATTCGTCAAACCGAACCTGACACTAGTACATTCCATCTAAAGCACTTATCAAATGGTTATATCTTCGTATATATAATCTAAATTTGATTTAGATATAATATTGAAGTATTTAACCAGGTAATTCTCAAAGTCAGTGGGAGCCAGCTCGTATACTTGGTTCCGATCTTTCGGACTAAGTAAAAAGGATTTCCACCTTAAATAAATCATCTATATAAACATTGAATCAAAATTGTTTTGATTTAATCGTATATATAGAGACTTAGGGTGTCATGTATGTACTTGACATATTGACACAAAAAAAGTGGAATGAGCTGAGACTGACTTATAGATTATAATGTTAGACCCTACATCTAGGTTGTATTAGCTAATTGTTAGCTATACAAAGATAGGAAAAATTGATCCAGATCATTTTTTCAAAGGATCAACCCTGTGTGATCAAGAGATGTATTATTTAATCCATTAAAATTAGTTGTAGATACTAGTTAGTAAAACCACTCTTAGGTTTGTCATATAAATGTCAATGTGACTGATATGCTATAACGGTATGAGATACCGAGATAAATAGCCTAAGTGCAAGTGGGAGATGTAGGAGAATATAGGCCCATAAGGCAATTTATCCAAAAGTATACGTCTTGTTCATACTGTATATGGTACCTATTATTCTAAGTATAAATCGTTCATATTAATATACTTAGATAATATCCATAGACTTATAGTTAGGTCCTTACGTATCTAGATGAGATCTCGATTATGAGTAAGTAAGCGACCGAATATAAACATAAGTCTTAAACGATTTGTGGTCATAGATGTGTCGAGAACTGGATATCAACACATCGGATAGACCATTGTGTCTTAGTCTTACCTTAGGGTAATGATGATCTCATAGTCATTCGACTTGGTGAAGTCGGAGACGAGACACAGGTGCTCATTAGAGAATGAGTTCACTGAACGACCACATAAGAGTTATTAAATGGTTGACTTTAATTGAACTGTCTTTAATAACTCTGGGGTGATGATAGGTTAGCTGGTCCTTAAGACCTGAAGTCATTTGTATAAACTTGTGAGTGAACGATGTAGCTTAGACCTATGATCTAGCTTCGAGGCTAGGCCTGCTGAAAGATCTTAGGTTGAGCTGCACCCGAAGCTCTCGAGGCAAGTAGATGACTAAGATGGGATTCGTCACTTCCGTTAAAGGGAAGTTAGTGTTACAGGCTCAGTACGGTCTTCATGTTAATCCTCGGCCGGGGTGCGTTGTAAGAAGTACAACGTGTATATAATGAAGACCGACGTATACTGACCAATGTTGTCTAATAGGGTTGACAGAAAACCATACCCTAGGCCAACAAGAACACAGTCTTGACGAAGGGACCACGGCTAACGGAGTTCATCACTGACACATCCAATGTAAATCCAATGATGTTTTTTGACAAAGGGTCGATCACGTTATGATGATTCTGAAACAGGGACGACAGCTACTGCTCGTAGTGACCGTCGTATAGGGGTTCCGAGACCCAACCTGTAGTAAGGTCAGGCTGTAGGGTCTCACACCGAGTAGTGTTCGTGTCTTAGTAATAGAAAGATTAATTGAGATAAAATCATTTGATGATATTCACAAGTCAATTTATGAAAGTTAGTCGCAATAGCAATAGGGACAAATGTTGCATTTGATGCAAACCAAAGATTAAACGTGTAGTAAATTGGTTACGACAAATTTAGTCGGAACAAACATATTGGAAAGGGTTACCTGGATGACGGCATCGTTCCGGTCTAAACACAGGTTCAAACCGCGTCCAAATCGGAGCTCAAACGAGCCCAGAAACGCGAAAATAGTCCAAGGCGAAGTGGGTTAGACCCACTGGGCTAATAAGCCCATCGGCAAAGGCAAACGGGCACAGCCCGCTGGCTGCAGCGGGTGCACGCCCGCTGCACAGCGCCCGCTGCCCAACGGGCACATGCCCGCTGCCCAGTGAGCGTGCGGCCCGCCTTTGCCCCCTTGGGCGGATGCGCCCGCTAAGCTTAGCGGGCGCGCCCGCAACTTAAGTCAATTTAGGGTTTTTTGAAACCCCAAATGACGGCTACGAAAATCGATTGTTTGCCCAACTTTGGGCAATTGTTTGAGGGGTCAAACAAAGTCGAAATTCGTCGTCGTCGGTTCCTACGCGCTCACCATTCGAAGCTCTTCGGATTGATAGCTTGTTTGGTGTCTAAAGTTTAATGTGCAAGGAGAATTAATTAGTTAAATTTTGCTTTGATGAAAAGCTCACTTAAACTAGAAATTAAGCCAAATTGGCTTAATTGATTTTTCTCCCATTTGCGAATGTCCCACATTGCTCGCAATGAAGGAGTGAGTGCTGACTCCCTATATAAATAGGAGTGCACTCTCTTCGTTGAAAAAAACACCAAGTCATTGATCGAGTAGCTCCAGACTTTTAGAGCAAGCTCGATCGGCGACTAAATTATTCTCTCTCTCTCTCTCTCTCTCTCTCTCTCTCTCTCTCTCTCTCTCTCTCTCTCTCTCTCTCTCTCTCTCTGTTCTCCGGAGTAGTCCTAGCAAGACTACAAAGGGGGTTTGGATTTTGATCCGGACGTCTAAGACGCGGGTTCTTCTCAAGTGAAACTTTCTACCGCGTGTGATCGGCTCGGAGGCGAAAGTCGGCTCGGGCGGATCGGTGCGAGGGTGTGAGGCGGCTCAGGCGGATCGAGTCAAAGCGGCTCGGCTACGAGGAGCTTCTGAAGACGGTGAGGTACATCTTGCCTGCTCCAGGGCCAAGATTCCGGGTATGTGGTTAAGTAGTTTTAGTGTAGATTTAATTAGTCGCGTTAGAGTAGATCCCTCTTGGGTTGGTCAGATCCACCCCAAGTTGGCATAGATCGGGCTCGGTTTTGGCTCCCTCAGAGCCTAGCTAAATAGTTTAGCTAGTCTAGAAAATTTTGATTTTCTATTTCCGCTGCAATTTTGTGCCCCTGTGGTCCGTTCGACTTAGGAGGACATAGATCCGAGCTCTGGAGGTCCGCCAAAACCCCAACACAAACTTGTACCTGATGCCAACGAGGGGCTCATCATACCTCCGGGATCTTGGAGACCCTAGGGCAGATATTAACCTCGATGGTTCGACCTCCCCCGTCCCACCAATACAACAGAGCAGGGGTCAATAATCGAGCTTTCGTTCTCCAGCAAGAACCCACCAACTCCAGTTACCGGGCGACGACCCGCAGCATCCTAGACCAGGTAATATATGGAGCACTAACTCTCCCTGAGAGGTGATACTCGCAAGTGTACGAGGTCGACAAATAAAATACCTGGTAAGTACGAGATCGTATCCACAGAGACGGAACTAATCTGCAAATTCACACAAATAGTCAGAGCATGTAAAGAATGGGTGATGCTAACCACCCTATGTAGTGAATGATTGTTTGAATGGATGGTTTATCTAAATACCCTAAAATTAGGGTAATGTCCTAAGGTTTGGATGCAAGGGAGAGAAAGAGTATGGGTGTTGAGGATATCGGTAGAATTACTCAATTGCTCTGCTAAATGTTAATTCCATGATAACTCGATCACTCATCCATTTGAAGGCATGATGAGCAGGAAATAATCAATTAAGCACATATGGGATGCACCAAGGGTAATTGCTAACTGGGTTCTTCTCCTAATTAATGCTCATGAATCACTCTCACAGCCATTTCAAGGTATGTGAGAGTAATGCATGTAGGTTGTGGTGCGCATCACACAACCACCGTTCTACAGCCCCTTTCGGGTAATGCACGATTCGATAGACGGGTCACAACCCAATTAACAATTTGAATTATCGGATGAATTAAACTTATAAATTACGAAATATGGGTTGAAGGGGTCTTGCATTCATTTCAAGACATGCAATACCAATTGGATACATAGATGCAACAATTACGAAGCACCGCCGTTCTTCGACTCCTCTATGGATAGTATCAAACCCAATTACTCATAAGTTTATCCAACAACATAGATTACAAGGGGTGCTGGAAATTAACATTAGCAAGGCAATTGATACATCCTACATCAATCCAAAACACCCACACAATGAATCTACCTAGCATATCAAGAACAGAAACAGCATTCATAAAAATAGACATAGTTCAATGCAAAGAATGAAAGCAAAAATGTATTAGAAAGAGGGTTGGAAACTTGGGTTGGAGACTTGTCACCAAATACAAGCTTCTTCAATCAGCAATCAATCTCAGCAATAGTAAAAAACGAAATCAGAAAGCTTAAAACTCTCCAAAACCATTAATCCCCTTCTTAAGGAAGAAGATGACCTAAAATAGAAAAAGATTCAGTTCCTATTTATTACATCTGAATAGTAGTGTTTTATACCCCTAGGGGTTACATCTCATCCATCCGAATCCTCATCCAACGATTCACAGCAACTGGAAAGATATCGGGTTAAGAAAAACTCGTTTCTCGTAACCCAGACTGCGGCCGAAAAACCCCGATCAGTCGACTGTCGAATAAACGACAATCGACTGATGCGAAGATGACTGTCATTCCTACCAAAGGGTGACAGGCGACTGTCTCTACATCTTACAGTCGCATGTATGATCCACATACGACTGTCTTTTGTTCTTCAGTCACCTGCTACAGAAATGCCAAAATAACATAGAGTTGGCTCTTTTTGCTCCCTCAGGAATCTGAAATATCAGTCGACTAATGTGAAGATGACAGGCGACTGCACAAAATTACAGTCGACTGTGAATCCTCTTATAGGCGACTGTCGTTGGGCTTCAGCTTCTCCAGCTTCAATTCTTTAAAGGCAGGCAACTGCCTTTGTTTGGGCAGTCGACTGTTGGGTTTCCCAGGCGACTGTCGTTGCTTCTACAGACACTTGTATTATGCTCCTATTCTTGAGTTGATTTAGTCCCTTTCGGGACACCTGAAAAATCCAGAAAAATCCCTATAAATATAATAGACATTTATAATGCTTTGGGAAGTGAAATTATGCAAGAATAAAATCATATGCTCACAAATGATGAATTAGAGTAAATGTAGTTAAGAGAACATGATTCCATGGGTTATGTGCACAAGAGGAGATTATTATAAGGTTAGAATATGCAATATTTATTCATAATCACACCCCCCCCCCAACTAGCGTTTTGCTAGTCCCTAGCAAAATAAGCGATCAATCCCAAAATACAATGTTGACCCCATCCATGGATTTTTGGCAATACTAAAGGGTATTGAAATCATATATATATATATATATATATATATATATATATATATATTCTATATTTGATGAAGAATTTGAATGTTGTCCTACTATGACAAACCTTTGTCCTAGGTGGACAAATGACAAAAGTTGGAATGAGTTTGTTTTTGGGGGAAAACTTAAATTTGGAGGGAAGCTTGAAATTTTGGGGGAAAACTTGAATTTTAAATTTGGGGAGAAACTTGAAATTTTGGGGGGAAACTTGAAATTTGGGGGAACTTGAAATTTGTGGGGGGAGCAAAAAACCCAGCCATTAAATAAACCGTGCCCTATGAGCACGGGTTAATGACTAGTATATATATATAAGGGAAAATATCTCAAGTCTATACACTCTTCCCTAAGACTATAACCTCATTCCTCTTACACACTCCACCATCCACACCTAAGCTTAGTATACCCCTTAATATGTCACAACCTCATGATGTAAGATCCTTAGGAACTCTCGAGCCTATGGGATACAACTCTTGCTCCCTCAGAAGATCATGGAAATGAGTTGTGGTTCAAATTTCATGGATTTACTCAAATTTCATGGCAATTTTTTCCTTATTCCAGGTACCATGGAAAAATTTCATGCCTTATTCAAATGTGCACAAGTGCACTTATTATTGTAGCATTTGATAGCATTCATTTGAGCAACTCCAACTTCCAAGTCACTATCTTAGGATCCATGAATATAAACCTAGCTGAATTTTTAAAATTCCTAAGGCTTAATCAATTGATCGTTGATACCAAGCTCTCTACATCACTATAGGGTTTCAAATGGGTGGTAATTGCCATGAGCTTCAAGTTAAATGGCCAAGTGTAAGCATGAAGAGATAAAATTAATTTCCCCTAGAACATAAAGATACAACACACCCTAATTTGCCAAAATCTACTCCAAGAATACATTTTTACCAAAGTTGGGAAGGATCACCACATTTAATCAATGGGTCTAACAAAAAGCTATGGGTTGCAGAAATATTGGTGATAGATGGAAAAAATTTTATTTCATTCAATTTATCCACAAAAAGGATGAAAATAATAAAAAGATGCTCAAGGAGTTTCTATATCCTAGTCCACACCCCCAACTAAAAATGAACATGGTCCTCAATGTTTGAAGGGTGAGATGAAATATGGGCATAAAAGTGGATAAACTAGGATAAGAAAGCTTGAGCAAAAGTTATTCATTACTATATATTACTATATAGGAAAGTTTTGGAACGAACACACCTAATTGGTCCCACACGATGGTGGTTCCATAAGTTCCAAGGTGACCTGGTTGCTACTCCACTGCTCTTAGTAATGCTTTAAGCGTTGGTCGTTCACCTTGAATTCATTGTCGTTTTGTGGGTTGGCAATGGTCACCGCGCCATGTGGGGACACCTCCCGAACAATGAAAGGTCCAATCCACAATTCCTCGGGATATGGAGACATCCCTAAAACCGTTTTGTAGGCGGTACGATACGCCCACAATGCCTCGGGAAGACGCATGCTCCAATCCTTCCGTGATGGGTTCACCGTTTTTTGGAGTATGTTCTTGATTTCACGATTCGCCAACTCTGCTTGTCCATTGGTTTGGGATGGTATGGTGTGGAATCCTTGTGTTTCACCCCTAACTTCTTCATTAAGCTTGCGAAGAGGCGGTTGCAGAAATGTGACCCTCCGTCGCTTATCATAGCCTTTGGCATCCCAAATCATGCGAAAATCTTTTCTTTCATGAATTTATGCACAATAGCTGCATCATTGGTCCTACAAGGAATAGCCTCTACCCATTTAGATACATGATCTATAGAAGGCAGAATATATGTGTATTCAAAAGATGGGGATAATGGCCCCATAAAATCAATGCCCCAACAATCGAAAATTTCTAATTCAAGAATGGGGTTTAACGGCATCATATTTATTTTAGTAATTCCCCCCAACTTTTGGCATGTTAAGCATGATTTACAATATGTATAAGTGTCCTTAAACATGTTAGGCCAATAAAAACCACATGGTAGAATTTTTGCTACGATCTTTTGGGAGGAAATGACTACCGCACACACCTTCATGGCAAAAGTGTAAAACACTATCAAACTCGTGGTCGGGTATGCATCTCCTTACTATTTGGTCATTACAATTCTTGTAAAGGTAAGGGAAAAAGAAAGATTTTACCTCAAAGATGAACATTTTGTAATCTTGGCGAGACCAAGTAGAAGGAGTCTTACTGGTGACCAAGTACTTTATTATGTCGGCATACCATGGGAGTGTGTGGGAGACCGCAAAAATATGTTCGTCAGGAAATGAATCATTCAATGGGATGGTTGCCGGCTACATGGTCATTGTTAGCCGTGAAAGGTGATCGGCAACATGATTTTCTGCTCCCTTCTTGTCCTTGATTGCGATGTTGAATTCCTGCAAGAGCAAAATCCAACGGACTAGTCTAGGCTTGGCGTCCTTCTTGGAAAGGAGATATTTTAGAGCAGCATGGTCGGTGAAGATTGCAATTGGGAATCCATATGTAGCTCCCAAATTTCTCTAACTCAAAGACAACGGCTAAAAGCTCCTTCTCCGTAGTGGTGTAGTTTTGTTAAGCCTCATTCATGCTCTTGCTTGCATAGTAAATCACCACGGGGACATTGTCCTTGCATTTTCCAAGCACGGCACCAACCGCATAGTCACTAGCATTGCACATGATGTCGAAGGGTGATGTCCAATCTGGCACCTGAAGAATAGGTGAACATGTGAGCAAATTTTTCAACTTCTCAAAATCAAGTTGACAATCATTATTCCAAGCAAAATCTACATCATTTTTCAAAAGCATGCAAAGAGGCTGAGATATAGAACTAAAATCTTTTATGAACCTCCGATAAAAAATTGCATGCCCAAAAAATGATCGAATATCTCTTACACATCCAGGAGTGGGTATCTTTTCTATTACCTCGATCTTGGCTTTATCGACGTGCATACCTTCCTTGGATACAATATAACCGAGGACTAAGCCTTCGGTGGTCATGAAACGGCATTTCTCCCAATTCAAGAGAAGGTTTTTCTCGATGCACCGATTTAACACCAAAGCCAAGTTAGATAAACAATTATTAAATGAGCTACCATACACAAAGAAATCATCCATGAATACCTCCACAATCTTTTCAACAATATCATGGAAAATGCTAAGCATACAACGTTGAAAGGTTGCAGGGGCATTACATAGGCCAAATGGCATCCTTCGGAATGCAAAAGTGCCAAAAGGACAAGTGAAGGTGGTCTTCTCTTGTTCTTCGGGTGCTATTTCTATTTGATAATTTTTGGAGTAGCCATTAAGGAAGCAATAATACTCGTGTCCGGCCACTTTCTCTAGGATTTGATCTAGAAATGAGAGAGGGAAGTGGTCTTTACGGGTCTTAGAATTTAGCTTCCTATAGTCAACGCACATACGCCATCCCGTGGTGGTTCACATGGGCACTAACTCATTGTTCTCATTTTTAATTATCGTTAGCCCCGATTTCTTAGGTACAACTTGAATGGGGCTAACCCATCTACTATAGGCAATGGGGTATATAATACCTGCATCAAGAAGCTAAAGGATTTCACCCTTTACCACTTCCTTTAGGTTGGGATTTAATCTACGTTGCATTTCTCTTGTGGGTTTGGTGTCATCCTCTAAGTAGATGTGGTGTTTGCAAATTAGGGGGTTAATACCTTTAATGTCAGTAATTGTCCAACCATTCGCCCCCTATGCGTTTTAAGCACTTCTAACAATTGTATTTCTTGCTCATTGGAGAGTTTAGAGGATATTACCACGGGGAATGTGCCGGATCTCCCAAGAAATGCATACTTTAAATATGGCGGCAACGGCTTCAAATTCAAGGATGGGTGCTCCAGCTTCGAAGGCCTTTGGTATGGCGTGTCCAACGGTAGCGACTCAAAAGATGGCATCCACTTAGTCACCGCGCCAACTTCTTGCAACAAACAATCGGTGTCAATGTTTTCACAAAAATGCTCACCAAAATTAAGCGCTTCAACAAACTCCGCATCAAAATGCTCTTCAACTAGAGTCTCAATCATGCACGCATCCTCAAACTCACCATCCCCCGATGGCAACTTACAAGCATTAAAAATGTTTAAGTCAAGCGTCATGTTGCCAAACGAGATTTTAAGTTGACCATCCCTACAATTGATTATAGCATTGCTTGTGGCTAGGAATGGTCTACCTAAGATGATGGGGGTTGGTGTTTTGGTTTGAGGCCCAAGGATATCCAACACGACAAAGTCCACCTGGTAGTAAAATTTATCCACTTGGACGAGCACGTCCTCTATGCTACCCTTGGGAACCTTGATGGATCTATCGGCCAATTGGAGAATAATGGATGTAGATTTTAATTCTCCAAGCCCTAATTGCATATATAAGTTATATGGCAAAATGTAACACTCGAACCGAAATCAAGGAGGGCTTGCCTTATCTTTTGGGTTCCTATGATGCATGGGATTATAGGTGAGCCGGGATCCTTGTATTTAGGAGGGGTGATATGTTGCACAATAGCACTAACTTGTTGCGTTAGGAAGGCCTTTTTCTTAACACTAACATTCCTCTTAACGGTGCACAAATCTTTTAAAATTTTAGCATATGATGGAATTTTATTTATTGCATCAAGAAGAGAAATATTGATTTGACATTTTTTAAATATTTCACGGATTTCGGATTCTTGCCGTGGAGGTTGAAGCCTTTGAAGGAAGGGTGCGGGAGGAATATACGGTTCGGGCTCTTCAATGACGATCTCTTCAGAATGGTTGCCTTTGTCCGATCTTCCCTCTTACACCTCTTTATTTGTAGTGGCTTCATTCTCTATAACTATCTCCACCTCGACTCTCGGTGGCTCCGGCTTCTCAATTTTTCGACCACTCCTCAAGGTTGTCACCGCTTGACAAGACTTGACGTTGGGTCCTCCCGATGATGAATTCATGTTAGGGTTGGGGAGTGGTTGTGCCAGAAGCTTGCCCTTCTCTAGAGTTGCCACAAGCTTCGCCATGTTCTCGTTGAGTTGTTGAAATTATTGTTGATGTTGCGCTTGGGTTTGTTGTAGTTGTTGCCACTGTTGGGAATTGGCTTGATTTTGCATTGTTTGCATTTGGATGAATTGTTGCAATGTGTCGCTCAGAGATTGCAATTGGGGTTCACTTGTTTCATCCCTCCTCCTTTGGATGCCTTGTTGATTGTTGTTGTTGTTGAAGGGTGGGCGATATGATGGTCGAGCTTGTTGTTGTCTTTGGGATCCCCAATTCAAATTCGGGCTATTCCTCCAACTCAGGCCTTGATTGTGGGAATTGTTGTATCCTTGCCCTTGGTTGGAATTCGCCACATAATTCACTTGAGTGGGGTCTTTAAGTACTTCCTTTGCTAGCGGTAGGTTAGGACATTGACTGATACCATGGTCAGCGCGACTGCAAAGGTTACATAGCCCTTCATTACCAACCGTCATGGCCTTCACTCCTTTCAACTTCAACCCTCCAAGTCTCTTGCAAATGATGGCCTCCATTCTTGCTTTTAAGGCTTCCTCTTGGGTCAATGTAAGGAGACCTCCACGGGCCAAAGGTTGAGGTGATTATCTTCTCTCAGATTCAGAAGTCGCCGCCCAACTTCGTGCATTCTCTGCTATGGACTCTAAGTAGTCCCATGCCTCGAATTCTCCGTTGCACATCATTTCCACGAATTGCTTCAGGATGGGATGAGTCCATTGTAAAAGAAACCGATGAGACGGTATTCATCAAATCCATGATGTGGACATGCTAGAAGCAGCTCCTTAAATCTTTCCCAAGTGATATTAAAGCTTTCATTCGGCTTCTGAGAAAAGTTTGCCATTTTTCGCTTCAATCCTTGGGTCCTGTGCAAGGGAAAAAATTTTCAGAAATTCAGCTTGCATTGCCAACCAGGAGTTAATAGTATGGGGAGGTATAGCATTAAACCAATTTTTAAGTTTATCCTTTAAAGAAAAAGGAAACAGTTATAGATAAATGGTTTCATTGCTTGCCTTCCCATCGGAACATGTGAGGCAGACATCTTCGAAATCCTTTATATGTAAATAAGGGTACTCCTTCTCTACACCATGAAAAACGGGGAGAATTTGAAATATCACAGGTCTTGGGCTAAAGGAATTCGCATCAGCTGGAAGCACAATGCATGAGCCGGTAGCAGATCTACTCGGTCTCAATACATATCTCAAACTTCGATCACCCTCATGGTGAGAGTGATCGTCCTCACTATGATTGGTGTTGTCATTACCAGTGGTGTTGGTATTGTTATCAGCCAAGTTTACGTTTCTTACTAGTCTATGTGTTCGAGGAGTCCTTAACCACATAAACTAGACAATTGAGTACAAGCCAAAACTTTCCAAGACTAGCCTAATTTTTAGTGTCAATGATTATAAAAATTGAAAAACAAACTCGGATATCCACAATGATTATAAACAGTAGAATGGAAAGATCTCACCAAATTTTCACGACAAAAACAAAAGTGTGAAATGAAGATACGTCGTCCCCGGCAACGGCGCCAATTTGCTGGACTCTCCCTGAAAGGTGATACTCGCAAGTATACAAAGTCGATTAATAATATACCCGGTAAGTACAGGATCGTATCCACAGAGACGGAACTAATCTGTAAATTCACACAAATTGTCAGAGCATGTAAAGAATGGGTGAGGCAAACCACCCTATGGGGTGAATGATTGTTTGAATGGATGGTTTATCTAAATTCCATAAAATTAGGGTAATGTCCTAAGGTTTGGATGCAAGGGAGAGAAAGTGTATGGGTGTTGAGGATATCGGTAGAATTACTCAATTGCTCCTCTAAATGTTAATTCCATGATAACTCGATCACTCATCCATTTCAAGGCATGAAGATCGGGAAATAATCAATTAAGCACATATGGGATGCACCAAGGGTAATTTCTAACTGGGTTCTTCTCCTAATTAATGCTCATGAATCACTCTGACACCCATTTCAAGGTATGTGAGAGTAGTGCATGTAGGTTGTGGTGCACATCACACAACCACCGTTCTGCGGCCCCTTTCGGGTAATGCACGATTCGATAGATGGGTCACAACCCTATTAACAATTTGAATTATCGGATGAATTAAACTTATAAATTACGAAATATGGGTTGAAGGGGTCATGCATTCATTTCAAGACATGCAATACCCATTGGATACATAGATGCAACAATTACGAAGCACCCCCGTTCTGCAGCTCCTCAATGGATAGTATCAAACCCAATTACTCATAAGTTTAATTCATCCAACAACATGGATTAACAAGGGGTGCTGGAAATTAACATTAGCAAGGCAATTGATACATCCTACATCAATCCAAAACACCCCACACAATGAATCTAGCCCAGCATATCAAGAACAGAATCAGCTTTCATAAAAATAGACATAGTTCATTGCAAAGAATGAAAGCAAATATGTATTAGAAAGAGGGTTGGAGACTTGTCACCAAATACAAGCTTCTTCAATCAGCAATCAATCTCAGCAACAGTAAAAAAACAAAATCAGAAAGCTCAAAACTCTCCAAAACCCTTAATCCCCTTCTTAAGGAAGAAGATGACCTAAAAATAGCAAAAGATTCAGTTCCTCTTTATTACATCTGAATAGTAGTGTTTTATACCCCCTAAGGGTTACATCTCATCCATCCGAATCCTCGTCCAACGATTCACAACAACTGGAGAGAAATCGGGTTAAGAAAAACCCGTTTCTCGAAACCCAGACTACAGCAGAAAAACCCCGATCAGTCGACTGTCGAACAAACGACAGTCGACTGATGCAAAGATGACTGTCATTTCTACCAAGGGCGACAGACGACTGTCTCTAGCCATCTTCAGTCGCCTTCTACAGAAATGCCAAAATAACAGAGAGTTGGCTCTTTTTGCTCCCTCAGGAATCTGAAATATCAGTCGACTGATGTGAAGATGACAGGCGACTACACAATATTACAGTCGACTGTGAATCCTCTTACATGCGACTGTCATTGGGTTTCAGCTTCTCCAGCTTCAATTCTTTAAAGGCAGGCGACTGCCGTTGTTTGGGCAGTCGATTGTTGGGTTTCCCAGGCGACTGTCGTTGCTTTTACAGGCGCCTGTTTTGTACTCCTATTCTTGAGTTGATTTCTTCCCTTTTGGGACACCTGAAAAATCCAGAAAAATCCCTATAAATATAATAGACATTTATAATGCTTTGGAAAGTGAAATTGTGCAAGAATAAAATCATATGCTCACAAATGATGAATTAGCGTAAATGTAGTTAAGAGACCATGATTCCATGGGTTATATGCACAAGAGGAGATGATTATAATGTTAGAATATGCAATATTTATTCATAATCAAGCACCTCCAGGTTATAACCCACTGAACCCTACAGGTGGATTCGCAAGAAGGGAGGAGATCTTGAATCGATCCTCCGAAGCCAACTTCTCACAACCTGGAGCGGGAGGATCCGTGTTGGTCCAATCCACTATTCGGAAGACTCCCCTGAAGGAGAATATCATCTCTGCTCCTTTCCTTCCCAAATTCAAGCTCCCTACCCTACCAGCTTATGATGGCAGAGGCGACCCATGGTCATACATTCAGAAGTATTTGAATGTCATGCTCCACGGGGCCGACGAGACGTAACTTTGTAGAGCTTTCAATGTCACCCTGACCAAAAGGTCAGAAAGCTGGTACGAGGGGCTACCCCGTTGCTGCATCGGCTCATTCGACAAGTTGGCAGAAATATTCTGCAAGCAATTCGTCGCTGGACGACAACCCAAGAAGAGGTCGTCCCACCTCTTCTCGTTCATACAAAACGAGAACGAGTCGAGCCTTCGTCCAGAGATTCAACGACGAGAGGCTCGATGTAGAAGAAATACCAGACATGACCATCATAGCAGCGCTTACCCAGGCGGTTAGAAACAAGCACCTGAGGAGGGCCCTTCATCAGTTCCCCCCTAATACCATCGCAGAGATGCTCAACATAACAGATCGGTTCACTTCCTCCGAGGAGGCAGAGGAACTAGCTGGAGCCAATGCGAAGAGCACTCCCTCCCACCGTGGAGACATAAGGCAAGAGAGACCAAACTCGGGAACCCCTATCAGGAGTCACAGGACAAGAGGCCTAGGGAGAGGAGCCCTCGAAGCAAGGAGCGTCCTACCTACGCTAAGCCGGTCATCCCTAAAACAGAAGTCCTCGCCTACGCCTCACGAGAAGAGCTGATCCAAGAGGCTGCAAATACCACAATGACTATGGAAACGACACCAACGACTGTTGGACTCTCAAAAAGGAGATCGATGCCCTAGTCAAACGGGGACACCCCAAAGGCCCGGCCAGTGATCCATCCAGTAAGGAAGGATCCTCAAAATAGAAGGACAAGATGATGGGATCACCCGTCACCAAGGTGGTCGACTGATGAGCCATCTAAAACCCCTGGCTAATAAAAATGTATGTCAACAGCTCCGACGTCGATCGAAAAACACCTGGACGCCTTTTCCGTTTTTTATTTCCTTCAATAAAGCATATTTCCTTTATTGAATAAAACTTCGCTTCTTTGAGCCTTAGTACAGTTTGTAGAGATTACCCGATCAAAACTCCCCTCGAAAAAGGACCCGATCCTCAAGAGGTGTCTGGAAAACTGAACTTACGTGGATACAAACTAGTGTCAGCCGTAAGTCGAAGGGGCCACCCCTTCGCTACTGAACGACTCTTAAAAATCAGCGTCGACCGTAAGTCGAAGTGGCCACCCATTTGCTACTAAACGACTCTTCTAAACAATCGTTAGTCGTAAGTCGAAGGGGCCATCCCTTTGCTACTAAACGAATCTCCTAAACGGTGGTCAGTCGTAAGTCGAAGGGGCTACCCCTTCGCTACTGAATGACTCTCTTAAACGATCATCAGACGTAAGTCGAAGGGGCCACTCCTTCGCTACTAAACGACTCTTCTAAACGAGCGTCACTTATAAGTCGAAGGGGCCACCCCTTCGCTACTGAACAACTCCCCTAAACGGTCGTCAGCCATAAGTCGAAGGGGCTACTCCTTCGCTACTGAACGACTCTCTTAAACGGTCGTCAGCCGCAAGTCGAAGGGGCCACCCCTTCACTACTGAACAACCCAAACCCCATATCGTCAACCACGAATCGGGTAGATCTCCCCATCTCCATGGAACATGGTGGTCAAATTCTAACTGTGATTCAATGGTTTACCCTCGATTACCCCGAAGCAGCGCCTAACCCATCGAAAGGGACCATCAAGCATTGAGACCACCATGGGGCGTGAGCGACAACAAACAAAAAGAGGCAATGGCAAAATAGAATACATAGGCCAATTCTCTTGTCACTCTTCATTACAAAATGTTGTTTTCACTTACATTACCCCCCCCCCCCCCCCTATACATCCAAAAACTTCTATCAGGCAGGACAGATATTACAGTGGCCGTTCAGGCCCTTGATCCCTCCAACGTGGCCGTAGGCCCTGGCTTCCCCGTAGCAACCACTCTTGCTTCATCGCCGACCATGGTGGTAGCCTCGTCCACGAGAGCTGCCTCATCCACGCCCTAGTTCGACTCATCATCACCTTGTCTTGACTCGTCCTCACCAATGTCTGCAAAAATCATCGAGATCTCGTCGATCTCCATGGCAAGTTCAGGGAATTTGTTCTTTATCTCCAACCGGCATCGCTCGTAACCTTGCATATATAGCTCGTCAAAGTCAGAAAACGCATCCGTGAAATCCCGAATCGCCTTATTCGCAATCACGTCAGCTTCAACTCCCTCCTCCAGCAGAGCATTTTCTGCTCGATCTCTAAAGGCGATTTGCTCAGCCTCCCTCCTATGAGACTCGCTTAGCTCGTGCTCGAGTTTTTGAACGACTAACGACCTCATCTCGGAGAGTTGGCTGATTCTTTCTACCTCAACATGGGACTTCTCCACCCTCGACCTGACGGCCATAAGTGTGACACCATGACCATGATGTGTTTTGAGGGACCCTTAAGGCACATTTCTGCACGTCCTACGTCGGACGAACGATAGAGGCAAAAGAAAATCATGCAGCGGAAAAACGTTAAACTATTTAACATGCAACCCTAAGGATATCAAGACCCTAGCCAGGATCTCTACTATCTTGAGGTGGGTCTGACCACCCCAAGATAGATCTAAGCTACTGCAATATTATAAATACTATGCTTAATTAAACTACATACCCGGAACCTTTCTTGCACCGGCAAGGTGTACCGAACCTCGTCCCGAGCCGCTCCCCGTCCCGAACTGAACCGCTTCCCGAACTTCTCCTGGTCCCGAGCCGAACCGCTTCCCGAACCACACCACATCCCGAGGCGAGTAACCCCTTGTCGCTGAGCCAACCATGCGCCGAAGAAAGTTTTGCTTAAGTGGATCCTCCGTCAAGACTTCAGATCTGATCCGAGCTCCTTCGTGGCTTTGCTAGAGCCCTTCAGGAGCAAGGCAGAAATTTAGGAAGAAGAGAAAATATTTATTTTAAGCTTAGATCCGATCATGCTCCAAACTTTTGGGAGTCACTCAGATCTAGAGCTTGGGACGAGTTTAGAGGAGGGGAGCATACCCCTATTTATATAGGCGGCTGACCCCTCCCCTTTACTCCACTTCCAATGTGGGACTAATTATTTGAAGTTAAATAATTCAAGTTATTTTGCCTTTCATAAAGGCCAAACTTCCATGAATTTTAACTCCCTCATCGTTGAGCTTAACATTTGATACAACCTATCAAATCGAAGGGCTGAATGGTGAACGAGTAGGAAAAAATGGTGAGTCAATCGAAGTCCGTTTGACCCCTCAATTGATCGTCCAAAGATCAGCCCAAAGCTAGTTTTTCCACAAAACTGAGCCGTCAAAAATCTGCTCAAGTCTAGGGTTTCTGCACCTAGATGTGCGGCCCACACACCTAGATGTGGGGCCCACCGTGTGGGCCCCATTGCACTGGCCAGGCGGGCTAGACGCCTGGCACCCAGCTTGGGCGCAGGTGCACAGGCCTGGGCCTGGCGCCCAGGCCCAGGGCACCTCGACCAGGCGGGCCAGGTGCTAGGGCCTGTGCCAGGTGCCCAAGTCTGGCCTGGATCTGTCTGGGCTGACCCATGCCCAGTTTGGGCATGGGTAAGACCCTTTTTATGTAGACTTGACAGTTTTGGGCGTACTCGTGCATTTGGGGTCCGTTTTGGACGTCGTTCAAACAAGTGTTTAAACCGGGACATTCACGTCTTACAGGTAAACTTTCCATGCATTTATCTTATTAAAAATGACCTTAAACAATTTAAGACACATTTAATATCATTTTGCATCATATGCAAAATAGTCCTTATCTAAGCTTAAAATATCATTTGCATCAAATGCAGTTTTCTATCCCTTGCATCAAATGCATATTCTCCTTAATATTTCTACCTATTACTAGATGAAGGTCGCACTCTGTGTGAGACCCTACAGCCTGACCCTACTACAGATGGGGCTCGAAGCCCCAGACAGTAGTGACCACGAGCAGCAGGTGCCGTCCTTATTTCAGTATCATACTTATATGGTTAACTCATTGACATGAGTATTGTCAGGACCACCTTGATTGTATCCGTGATGAATTCCGCAGTTTTAGTCTTTTTGTCAAAACTATGTCGTTTAACTCAAGCCTAGGGTATGGTCAAACTGTCAACCCCAATAGCTCAAAGCCGGTTAGTCTCCATCGATCTTTAGTCAAATAATATTGGACATCTTCCAACATACTCTGGCCAGAGTTTTCACTAAAGATCGAACTAACACTGCGACACTAACTCTCATTGACCAGAGAGAGACGAATCCTATTTGGTCATTACTCTCCTCACACGCTTCAATTGTCACCCAACCAAAGACCTTTCGACAGGCCAAGCCTCGAAGCTAGGTCAGACATCTAAGTGAATCCATTCACGTACAGGTTCGTACAATGACTTCAAGTTAAAAGACTAACTCGCCTATCATCACTAAGAGTTATCATTGACAGATTGGTCAATCATAACCATGTGATAACTCTTGTTGGGTCGTTCAGTGAACTCATCTCCAATAAACACATGTGTCTTGTCTCCGACTTCGCCCATTCGAACGACCATGAGATCATCGTCACCGTTACACGTTGAAGACAAAGACACAATGGTCTATCTGAAGTTTCAATATCCTTTTCTCAAAACATCAACGACTACGAACGTTTCTAGACTTATGCTACAGATGGTCAAGCACTTCTACATGATCGAGATCCTCATCTCGATACATGTTTGACCTTGCATTAAGTCTCAGGACTTTACCTTAGTTTCTAATGATAACTACATTATGATTTAACTTAGATAAATTCTTACCGTGCAGCTTACTGTAATTTTGAACAAGATGTTTGTACAATTACACAGAGATAATGTCACGCCCCGCTTCCCTAAAATGGAGGTGAGACGTGAGAAGGTCCGCTCAGACGTGGAGCTGTGAAGCTACACGCCTGATAAGCGTCAAATCTGAATATATGCAGGTCCCTGTAAATGCAAACGGAACAAAAATAATAATAATAATAATGGTAAGGGGACTGATAAAAGTTAACCAATCTCAGAATTTGTCCACAATAATATTCAACATCACAGAAAAAGCCACCAGGCTAAAAGAAAGAGTCTAGGCCCAAACATGGCCAACAAAAGCCAACACGAACAAAGTATTGGTGCTACGCACTGACAACTAAAGCAGTCTAAACAACAACACAAACAGTCTCTACGACTGATCTCCCGCGTCCTCAAACTCCTCGATGAACGCGGGCTCTACCTCAGCGTCAGCGAACACCACGTCCTCAGCAGCAACATCAGGCTCAGGATCTAACATGTGTCACCCAAAAGAGTAAAGGGCTCATGTCAGCAAGTCTAAAAGACTTGGGCAAGGAAACTGAAGGGAAGGTAAACTAACAACCTAGCAGTTATAGTATGATGCATAGCATGGCAAGTATAGTATGGAAGGAACAAGCAAGGTGAAGTGCAAGTAACAAGTAGCAAGTGGCAAGTATAGCATGGATGGCAAGTTTTACAAGTATAAACACGGACAAGTACAAGTCAAGTAAATCACGTCAAGTAAACACGTCAAGTAAACACGTCGTGCACAGAGATTACGTCTTCTGGCTAGAGTGGCGGATCGGGCCAACTCGTACACTCAGGTGATCGCTTATCCCTACCCCTCCATGTGTATCGAGCCAGGGCATTACCCCCGAACGCGTAGTGCTCGCTTCTGGATCACGAGCCAGGAAGTGTATTTGGCATAGGGTTGTGCCCGCTAAAAGCAGGTGCCTAGCCGGATCAAGTAGTACAAGGAATGTAGCGTGTGCTACGAATGCAACATTCAACATGGATAGCATGGTAACTATAGATAATTCGCGTACCGTTAATTGAATTTAAACATGGCAGATAAGATGCATGGATGACAACAAGTGCAAATAATTAAAAGTAGTCGGATCTAGCTTCGTTGTCAAGCTAGATCCTGAAATTTGCGCCTAGGCGAGTATCATTTCGTCGCCTAGTCTCTTTTACGCCTACAACAAGCAAATGGCCTAAGGCATGGCCTAAAACCCTAGGTGGCAAGTTTCACTTGCCTGGCACCAAGGATGACGATCAACGAGGCACGTCACAAAATGTTAAACTACGGAGATGGGATCGCTGCCATGGCAAAACAATATCAGAACAATAACCAATCCAGTTTTATAATCGAATCTACGACGTCTAATATCCATTTTTATTAGGGTTTAACAAAAATCACCATGTGGGTTATGAGAATATTAAAGGATCGATTTACTACCGTATCGTAGCGGAAGAACGATGCCGAGCAAGCACGGCAATGGAAGAACGATCCGGAGAACTATGGCTCAGATCTGGAAATGACGAGGAAATCTGGAGAAATAGGGATTTGTGGGGTTTTGGGGTTGGCCGACGGCCTAAAGGAAGGTGGACGGCGCAAGAATGGCGAGAGGGAAGCTCCAAAGGAGAAGGAATGGCTTGGGGAAATGTTGGAGGATGATTTGGGGAAGAAAATGGCTCAGAAGAAATGAATGAAGAATGAAAAGAGTTGGGGGTTTAAATAGAAACAACCCAGCGGCGGAAATAAACCCTAGGGTTTCGGGGTCGATTAGTCGATCAAAGAAGAGTTGTTGACCGACTAATTCGAGAACTAGTCGGTCGGTCGACCAACTGTAACCGACTAACACCAAACAGTAACTCATGAAGAAAAATGAACTTTGATTTAGTCGGTCAAAGAACAACTACTGACCGACTAGTTTCACGACTATTCGGTCGACGAACGTTCTTAGACCGACTAAGAGTAAACAGTAACTCGACATCAAAAGGGTCAATGAACTAGTCGGTTAAAGAACAATGGCTAACCAACTAGTTTGCAAGCTAGTCGGTCGAAAAATGTTCTTAGACCGACTAACGATAAACAGTAACTCCTGAATAAAAATCAAAGCCCACTAGTCGGTCCATGAAGGGTTACCGACCGACTAGATTGAAATCTAGTCGGTTGGTTCTCCTTCTTGAACCAACTAATGTGCACGAAAAGTCTTGAATCGAAGCGCAAAGCTCCAGGAAGATTCCTACGGCTTCTAAGATCAACCTATCTCTAAGATATGAGCGATATGAAGCTCGTCACGAATGACTTACTCCAAACTCAACGATCTAAGGAAGAAGCTAGAAAATCACAACGAAACGAACAAAAACGAAAGCTACGGAGACGGAAAATCACACATAAGGAGAAAATCCACCAAAACATATATATAATATAGATAGTCCAAATACATGAAAAACCAGTCGTTACATCCTCCCCAACTTAAGAAAAATTCCTTCCTCGGAATTTCCCAACACTCACGTGTCTGGGAACAAAAGTGGGTAGCGCTCTCTCATCTCATCTTCTCTCTCCCAAGTAGACTCTCCTGGCGAGCCGTGTCGCCACAACACCCTCACAAGATTGACAAACTTGTTTCGGAGTGACTTCTGACGCCTGTCCAAAATCAGCACTGGCTGCTGGTCATACGTCAAATCTGGGCGAACGGTGATCTCCGAGAAATCCACAGCATGAGATGGATCGCCGATGTACCGACGAAGCTGCAACACATGGAAAACATTGTGAACTCCTTCCAAAGATGGCGGCAAGGCTAAGCGGTAGGTTACCTCTCCAACTCTCTCCAGAATGTCAAACGGTTCAATGTATCGCGGGCTCAACTTCCCCCGTTTCCCAAAGCGAATCACACCACGATTCGTGGAAATCTTCAGGAACACATGGTCGCCTGGCTGAAACTCCAAAGGACGGCGTTTAGCATCCGCCCAATGCTTAAAATGGTCCTGAGCAATCCTCAGCCTCTCCCGAATGTTCCTGACAACATCCACAGCCTCCACAATTATCTCGGGTCCCAACAGTTCTCGGTCACCAATGTCGTCCCAACTCAAAGGTGAACGACATTTCCTCCCGTACAGCGCGGCAAAAGGCGCCATGCCAATACTCACCTGGAAGCCGTTGTTGTAAGAGAACTCTACCAGATGTAGATGGTCCTCCCACGAACCCTTAAAATCCAACATGCACGCCCTCGGCATGTCCTCCAAGATCTGAATCGTCCTCTCGGACTGGCCATCTGTCTGCGGATGGTACGCCGTGCTGAAACTCAGACTCGTACCCAAACTCTTCTGTAAACTCTGCCAGAACTGAGATGTGAACCTCGTGTCTCTGTCTGACACGATACTCACGGGGACTCCGTGAAGTCGTACGATCTCCTGCACGATTCACGTTACATCATTATCGATCTAGGAAAAGGAAATAGAAACGGAGAGTAAAAGAATTTACCTCCATGTATCTCCTCGCTAGCACCTCAGTGGACTGTCCTACTGGGAATGGAATAAAGTGCGCGGATTTGGTCAATCGATCTACGATCACCCAAATCACGTCATTCTGCTTCGGACTCCGAGGCAGTCCAGTCACAAAGTCCATAGTGATGTGTTCCCACTTCCACTCCGGAATCGGAAGCGGTTGTAGCAACCCTGCCGTACGCTGATGCTCCGCCTTCACCTGCTGGTAAACCAGACACTTGGCTACACTCCGAGCCACACTCCTCTTCATGCCATGCCACCAAAAATTCAGACGAAGATCCTTGTACATCTTGGTACCACCAGGATGTACAGAATACGGCGAACTGTGTGCCTCAACCAGCAACTCCTCTCTAATATCCCCAGCTGGCACACACACCCTAGCTCCATACCTCAGCGAGCCATCCTCATGAATCAAAAAGTCAGTCCGCAGACTGGCTTCTACCTGCTCCCGAATCTTCACCAGCTTCGGATCTCCAGCCTGGCCAGCTTTGATCCGATCCACGATCGTCGACTGTATCTGCATACACATCAACGGAGAAGCCTCCCCAGGAAGAACAATCTCAATTCCAGACTCGCAAAAATCCTGCTGCAATCTCCACTGCGAAGTCAACATCATCACCGCTGGGAGCCTACTCAGCGCATCTGGAACCACATTCACCTTGCCAGGGTGATACTGCAAATCGATCTCATAATCCGCCATGAGCTCCAACCATCGACGTTGTCGCATGTTGAGCTCCTTCTGAGTAAAAATATACTTCAAGCTTTTGTTATCGGTGAAGATCTTCACTTTCTCACTCAGCAGGAAGTGCCTCCAAATCTTGATCGCAAACACAACAGCAGCCAACTCCAAGTCGTGTGTCGGGTAATTCTTCTCATGAGTCTTGAGCTGACGCGAAGCATATGCCACAACATGCACGTTCTGATGCAACACACAACCGAGACCCTTGCCAGAAGCATCGCAAAAGATCTCAAATCCTCCACTGCGATCAGGCACAACAAGAACAGGGGCAGTCGTCAATCTCTCCCTCAGAACACCAAAGGCATTCTCACAATCACCCGACCAAACAAAAGGTACATCCTTCCGCGTCAATCTGGTCATTGGCTCAGCAATACGGGAAAAGTCCTTAATGAAGCGTAGATAGTAACCTGCAAGCCCAAGGAAACTCCGGATCTCAGATGCTGACTGCGGAACAGGCCACTCTCTGATGGCCTTGATCTTCTCGGGATCCACTGAAATACCATCTCCAGACACCACATGCCTGAGAAAAGAAACTCTGTCCAGCCAAAACTCGCACTTCAAAAACTTAGCATACAAACGATGCTTCCTCAAAAACTCCAACACTGTCCTCAAGTGCGAGGCATGCTCTTCCTCCGACTTTGAATAGATCAGAATGTCGTCAATAAAGATAACGACAAACTTGTCTAAAAAGTCGTAGAAAATCAGGTTCATCAGATTCATGAAAACTGCGGGAGCGTTGGTTACACCGAAGGGCATAACCACAAACTCGTAGTGTTCATACTTCGTCCTGAATGCTGTCTTCGGAACATCTTCCTTCTTCACCTTCAGCTGATGATAACCACTCCTCAGATCCAACTTCGAAAACACCCTCGATCCTCCGAGCTGATCAAAAATATCATCGATGCGAGGCAACGGGTATTTATTCTTGATGGTCACCGCATTCAGCTCCCTGTAGTCCACGCACATGCGACGTGAACCATCCTTCTTCTTCACCAGCAGCACCGGTGCTCCCCACGGAGACACGCTAGGATTGATATAACCCTTCTGCAAAAGCTCATCCAGCTGCTTCCGCAATTCCTCCAACTCAGCGGGTGCCATACGATAGGGCGCTTTCGAAATCGGCTGCGCTCCCGGAATAAGATCAATCGAAAATTCGAGAGCTCGATCGGGTGGCAATCCAGACATCTCCTCGAGGAAGACGTCATCAAAGTCCCGCACTACCACTGGCCTCTCCAGCTCCATCTGGATAGCCACAAACTCCACCGGTCTGGCCCGAAATCTGACAGGGCCAAGCGAACTGCTACCCCGGCTGAACTCAAATACTGGATATCCGGGAATCTCGAACACCACCTTCTTCCTCCGACAGTCAATCGTAGCATAGAAGCTCGCAAGCCAATCCATCCCAAGGACCGCATCATAGTTGATGATGTCATGGACAATGAAATCAGCGTAAAGCTCATGTCCACAGACCACCAACGAGCAAGAATCGTAACCACGATGCACCGAGACCACGCCATTCCCTGTAACGATATTCCAACTCTTGGAAAGAGGGGACGTCGTCAAGGAATGCTTCTCCACGAAGCGCCGTGCCAAAATGCACATCGATGCACCTGAGTCAAATAGGACTCGTGCAGGAAATGTGCACACCAGAATCACACCTACAAACAGTCTAACAATCAAGCCCTATTCTAGCAAACAATCATGTACAAGCAAACAACATAATCTAACGAACAAAACTAAATAAGAAAGGAACAGCTAGATTGAGGATTACATGCGATAACCTCATCCACCGCCATGCTCTCCACCTCATACATCAGGAAAGCCTGCCGCCTCGGCTGAAAAGCCTGCTGAAAGGCCTGCCTCTATAGAACAAGAGCTGCTCCACGTCCAGCAGGAACAGGCGCTCTCTGCTGCAACGGCTGTGCTGCAATAGGTGCTCTCCAAGGCTGCTTCGACTTCGGGCAGTCCTTCATGGTATGGGTAGGATCTCCACAGACAATACACTGGCCCAGGAATCTCCTACACTGCTCCTTGATATACCCGGTCTTGCCGCAGAAATGGCAAGTCTTCTGAATAGGCCCTCCTGGCCTCTTGAACTGCACCGGCTGATTAGGCTTGAAACCAGGCCTAACCACCGCTCTGGCCTGCTCCATAGGCCTCTTCCCAGCCCCAGCAACATGTCCTCTCCTCTGGTTCACAATCAGCTCCTGCCTCCGCGCCGCTATCAGAACCTTCTGATAGGACTCCAGATTAGAGGAAGACACAAAACTCTGAAGCTCCAAAGCAAGTCCCTGCAGGAACCTCTGAGCCCTCTCATCAGCATCCCGCACCATCTTCGGTGCGAACCGACTTAGCTTGGTGAACTCCTGGTGGTACTGATCCACCGACACGCTCCCCTGCTTCAAATCAATGAAGCGCTGCAACATCTCTCTCCGGGCAGCCTTCGGAAAATATTCCTCATCGAATCTGGACTTGAAGGTAGCCCAAGATATCGGCTCCTCCAACAGCTCCTCCTCAGCATCCCACCAATTCCGGGCATTGTCCCTCAGCTGCCTCTTCGCCAAGTCAACCCAGCCAACCTCGTTGACCTTGGACATCTTCAAATTGTCCTCAATATTCCTGACCCACTCATCAGCAGCTAGAGGAACTTCAGTACCATCAAAATATGCAGGACCCAGCTCTCGAAACTGCTTCGCTCCTGGCTCGGAACGAGGGGCCTCCTGAACTGCCCGAGCAGCTCGAACAACTGGAGCATTCTGGACTTGTAGGAGCATGCCTTGCTGCACCTGCATCATCTGAAACATCATCCGCATCATCTCCCCATTGGTGGGCTCCCGATCAGGCTCCTCGTCATGAGGGGGCGCACCACCAGCAGCTCGGGTATTCCGCCTTCCTGCCATCTAATGACATCGAAAATGAAACAATTAGACTCATAGCTTATGACTCGGATGTCGAATTTTTATTTGTGGACAATCAAATATTAGTATCATTATTCCGTTAGTTTGCAGTTACACATGGACCTGCATGGGCCACCAACAAAACCTGTCACGCCCCGCTTCCCTAAAATGGAGGCGAGACGTGAGAAGGTCCGCTCAGACGTGGAGCTGTGAAGCTACACGCCTGATAAGCGTCAAATCTGAATATATGCAGGTCCCTGTAAATGCAAACGGAACAAAAATAATAATAATAATAATGTTAAGGGGACTGATAAAAGTTAACCAATCTCAGAATTTGTCCACAATAATATTCAACATCGCAGAAAAAGCCACCAGGCTAAAAGAAAGAGTCTAGGCCCAAACATGGCCAACAAAAGCCAACACGAACAAAGTATTGGTGCTACGCACCGACAACTAAAGCAGTCTAAACAACAACACAAACAATCTCTACGATTGATCTCCCGTGTCCTCAAACTCCTCGATGAACGCGGGCTCTGCCTCAGCGTCAGCGAACACCACGTCCTCAGCAGCAACCTCAGGCTCAGGATCTAACATGTGTCACCCAAAAGAGTAAAGGGCACATGTCAGCAAGTCTAAAAGACTTGGGCAAGGAAACTGAAGGGAAGGTAAACTAACAACCTAGCAGTTATAGTATGATGCATAGCATGGCAAGTATAGTATGGAAGGAACAATCAAGGTGAAGTGCAAGTAACAAGTGGCAAGTGGCAAGTATAGCATGGATGGCAAGTTTTACAAGTATAAACACGGACAAGTACAAGTCAAGTAAATCACGTCAAGTAAACACGTCGTGCACAAAGATTACGTCTTCTGGCTAGAGTGGCGGATCGGGCCAAGTCGTACACTCAGGTGATCGCTTATCCCTACCCCTCCATGTGTATCGAGCCAGGGCATTACCCCCAAACGCGTAGTGCTCGCTTCTGGATCACGAGCCAGGAAGTGTATTTGGCATAGGGTTGTGCCCGCTAAAAGCAGGTGCCTAGCCGGATCAAGTAGTACAAGGAATGTAGCGTGTGCGACGAATGCAACATTCAACATGGATAGCATGGCAAGTATAGATAATTCGCGTACCGTTAATTGAATTTAAACATGGCAGATAAGATGCATGGATGACAACAAGTGCAAATAATTAAAAGTAGTCGGCTCTAGCTTCGTTGTCAAGCTAGATCCTGAAATTTGCGCCTAGGCGAGTATCATTTCGTCGCCTAGTCTCTTTTACGCCTACAACAAGCAAATGGCCTAAGGCATGGCCTAAAACCCTAGGTGGCAAGTTTCACTTGCCTGGCACCAAGGATGACGATCAACGAGGCACGTCACAAAATGTTAAACTACGGAGATGGGATCGCTGCCATGGCAAAACAATATCAGAACAATAACCAATCCAGTTTTATAATCGAATCTACGACGTCTAATATCCATTTTTATTAGGGTTTAACAAAAATCACCATGTGGGTTATGAGAATATTAAAGGATCGATTTACTACCGTATCGTAGCGGAAGAACGATGCCGAGCAAGCACGGCAACGGAAGAACGATCCGGAGAACTATGGCTCAGATCTGGAAATGGGGAGGAAATCTGGAGAAATAGGGATTTGTGGGGTTTTGGGGTTGGCCGACGGCCTAAAGGAAGGTGGACGGCGCAAGAATGGCGAGAGGGATGCTCCAAAGGAGACGGAATGGCTTGGGGAAATGTTGGAGGATGATTTGGGGAAGAAAATGGCTCAGAAGAAATGAATGAAGAATGAAAAGAGTCGGGGGTTTAAATAGAAACAACCCGGCGGTGGAAATAAACCCTAGGGTTTCGGGGTCGATTAGTCGGTCAAAGAAGAGTTGTTGACCGACTAATTCGAGAACTAGTCGATCGGTCGACCAACTGTGACCGACTAACACCAAACAGTAACTCATGAAGAAAAATGAACTTTGATTTAGTCGGTCAAAGAACAACTACTGACCGACTAGTTTCACGACTAGTCGGTCGACGAACGTTCTTAGACCGACTAAGAGTAAACAGTAACTCGACATCAAAAGGGTCAATGAACTAGTCGGTTAAAGAACAATGGCTGACCGACTAGTTTGCAACCTAGTCGGTCGAAAAATGTTCTTAGACCGATTAACGATAAACAGTAACTCCTGAATAAAAATCAAAGCCCACTAGTCGGTCCATGAAGGGTTGCCGACCGACTAGATTGAAATCTAGTCAATTGGTTCTCCTTCTTGAACCAACTAATGTGCACGAAAAGTCTCGAATCGAAGCGCGAAGCTCCAGGAAGATTCCTACGGCTTCTAAGATCAACCTATCTCTAAGATATGAGCGATATTAAGCTCGTCACGAATGACTTACTCCAAACTCAACGATCTAAGGAAGAAGCTAGAAAATCACAACGAAACGAACGAAAACGAAAGCTACGGAGACGAAAAATCACACATAAGGAGAAAATCCACCAAAACATATATATAATATAGATAGTCCAAATACATGAAAAACCAGTCGTTACAGATAAATTGCCTCGAGGGCATACATCTCCCAACATCTCCCACTCGCACTCAGGCCCATTTATTCCTGTATCTTATACCACATTAACATATAAGTCTTTCTAGACTTCACGTGGTAGAGCATTTGTGAGTGGATCTGCTAAAACGTCTACTGTATAGACTTAAAGGGTTTTCTATGTTTATCTTAGACCATATATTTGAATCTCATCCAAATAGTTCACTCGGTCTCTTGGAATCCATAATTTTTAATTTTCCTGGATCTCATCCAGCTTATCGTACCTTACGACAATAATTTAAAATAAGTTACTGGTCATTTAAGACGATTCATAATCATTTTGATAAAGTGTCAAACTCTTTGACCACTTTGTCAAACCATATGTTCCGGCTCCTTGATGCCTCGCATGCTTTTATTCGCCCACTAACCTTGAAAACTCTCTGGCCAATTCATATAAGTTCATTCTTCTAAATCATATTTAGAAAACGAACTATAAATGAATGCTCCAATTTTCATGGTCATCATGAGCATTTACATCGAGTTCGGTCCGAGTAGATCTGTACAAATCTGTTGGCGAGACAGTTTTATCATAATCCATTTATAGAAGTTAGGATGAAAATCGTTCTCAGCCAACACAAGTTGTACTTCACTATTTTCTTTCTGCACCTATCTTCCAACTTGAAGATTTTCTTGCAGTCGATAAGAATCACTTTCTTTTGGACACAAAAACTAATGTCCATACTTTATTTATGTGTTGCATCAAATTATTAATCAGATTCCCTGCTCCGAATTGCATCCTGGAAGTTGTCTAGGCCATCATCAACTATGATGTCTAACTCGACTCTTCATCTCACGAGACTCGAGTAATCCTTTAACTTCCTAATGATTGATTTAATGAATATCTTAGTGATAAGATCCTCACAGAACCTTATCAAAACCTAGGTATTTCTATCTGGAACTTAACCTGAAGGGAGGATCGTAACTCAGCGTCACTTGTCATGCGTCACACTATGTCGAACATAGTGTGATTCATGATTTCTAACACACTGATGTGTTAAGAGACTTGATCTGAGAGAAAATCACATTTTCTTTTAACTACGCAAGATTTATTCAGCTAAGTATTTGATTCTTCGATCTGATCGAATCAGTTCAAACACTTCTGTCATTTTGTTCTCTATTTTATCTTACTTGTGTTTCATCAAGAACACATGTCGTAATAAAATAAGTATAACTCATCTAGGCTAATTTAGACTTAGGTCTGAATACATCCATATGTATAAGACCATGAGTTCTCCAACTCATTCTCCCACTGTCTCACAGAAGGTGTTGGGACATCATACCTTTGAGACAAGATTCACAAGTGTCTGTAGACTTCATATTACGAGAGGTCAGACCCCTCTTTATGTGACTTATGAAGCTTAGTCTCTTTGGTACGGTCTAGTCTATTTTTCCATATAAGTTTTTTAATTATCTTGCTTATTCATGTATTAACATTTAATACATTATCATTATACAAATTACTGACACATAAAACATTGCTTCAGAATCAAGGTGATGACATTCGTCAAAAATGTGTTTGACGTCCTACATGGTCCAAGAAACAACAATTGTTCCTTTTTCAACACGTAGACAATCTATTTATTTTGTATAACGGTTATCCTGAAACCGTGACATCAAATATGTCACATTTTCAGTTCCTCCTACTTATGCCTCTACTAATGATAAATAAAAATATCCCTCTAAATTGACTTGCCTTAGTGCCTTCTTCCTTTTCTAAATCTAATTTAGATATTATGTGTCTCAACAAATTAATTAGCTGTGCAACCACCTAACGTATCCAACCACTTGAGCTTCACAACCTTGAGTTGACTCAACAAGTTGCTTGACTCAAGATCTGATTTGGATACATGGTCTTGTACCGCTCATGCACTCATATTCGATTCAAACAATTTGATCGAATTTTCTAACCTTGCGGATCGAAACCGTTTTTCGTACAACCTTGAGTTGACTCAACAAATTGTATGGAGAAACATGCTTTGAACATCAATATGTTCGAGCTGCCCCTTAAAGAGGGGAGTGACATGAAGCGTTCATTTATTTGTTGGACCCGAAGCTTAAGGAAATCATTGTCCTTAAGTCTGTGATTAAGATGGTCATTTAATGTCAATGAGAATATAGTTTAGTCTATCAATTAGAATTTGAGTTGATATTCCATTAATTAACTATTTTGACCAGTTAACTTATTCTCTTAGAATATTATGTTTTAGATTCCATTGGTAAATATAGAACTACCCTAGTTTAGCATATGTTCAATACTAATATAGATAGAATGGCGTTTATTTAACTATATCCTCCCACTATTTTGTGATCATTTTAAGCCCTAATAATGAACGATTTAACTAAATTAAATTAATGGGTAAGAGATGCAACCACTCTGAGTCTAACAACCTTAAGTGTGCTCAACAAATTACTTGACTCTGCGATTGGTAGATGACTCTTCATCAATCATATCATATACGATTCTCTTATTGGTTTTTACCCTAGCCACTTATGATCATAAGTGTGCTCATCCAAATCATAATACTAGCCTAGTCAGACCCTTGTTTTCGTGTCTAGCTTAACTTATGCCGGTGCTCGGTGTATTCACGACACGACGGTTTGGTTCAATTCTAGACTACTTCTCATGTGTTGAGAAGTTGGTTTCCATAAAGTGTCTATTACATAGCTTGAGTGTGCTCAACAACTATATCAAAGAACCTATAGTTGCCAACCTCTAAAACTAGGAGGGCTACGGCTAATCTTGAAAAAAGATTATTAACGTATTAGACTTATGTATAGTTCAGGGTGTCACATAATCATGATTCGTGTCATTGCGGTCCAGCAGAACCCGGCCAGGGAATTGACTAAGCCAGGATCACTTATCCCTTAGACTAGCTAAGGTGATCCAACAAACTTAGCCAAGCACATTGGTCGGATCATGGTCCATTGAATGAAGCTTGTCATTTTTATATGCGTGCCATAAACTAAAAGGCTTTTAATATTACTAGTAAATCCTAAAATTCAAAATTAATTATAATGTGTTAATAACTGTTGTTATGTCCTTATCAACTATAAGGAATGCTTTATAGAGGTGCTATCCTAATCGTTCATTAGGCATTTAAAACAATTTTAAATCATAGCAGAAGCAATCTAAAATTTATCTTATAATTATTAGACGGCTTTTAATGGCTAACTAAAAGGGTTTTCTAGTGTTATCAAAATAAGCAAGAACAAAACATAGCCATTAAAATTACAACTTAATAACATCACATGAACAAGTTCATAATTATCACATAATTAATTTTATGTTTTTAACAAACATAACATGCAAATTTATCACATAAATTTAAAGCAAAATTTTAAAACATAAAATTTTAGCTAGTAAAATTAATTGTTTCATGTTCAAAAAATTATCGCTTAATTTTACTACATGAAATTTATGTTTTAAAAATTATCAAATTAAAATTTTAAGCATAATTCAAACATACAAAATTTTATCTAATAAAATTTACAGCTTTCATGTTCAAAAGTTATCACATAATTTTTGCATGAACACATGTTAAGAATTATCAAACTAAAATTATTATGCTAAAAAAATTTTATCACATAAAATTTAAAGAATCAAAAATAAATTCATTTTTAACATTTATCACATAAAGTTAAAACAGATCTTTTATGTATTTAAAAGCATACATGCATTAATAATAATTGCAGTCCTTAGAGCAAAAGTAGACCTAATGCTCTGATACCACTGATGGGTTTTGAGGGACCCTTAGGGCACATTTCTATGTATATCCTACATCAGACGGATGATAGAAGCAAAAGAAAATCTTGCAACGGAAAAACGTTAAACTATTTAACATGCAACCCTAAGGATATCAAGACCTTAGCCGGATCTCTACTATCTTGAGGTGGGTCTAACCATCCCAAGATATATCAAAGCTACTAAAATATTATAAATATTATGCTTAATTAAACTACATACCCGGAACCTTGCTTGCACCGACAAGGTGTACGAACCGGGTCCCGAGCTGCTCCCCGTCCTGAGCTGAACCGCTTCCCGAACCGCTCCTGGTCCCGAGCCGAACTGCTTCCAGAACCGCACCACGTCCCAAAGCAAGCAACTCCCTTGTCGCTGATCCAACAACGCGCCGAAGAAAGTTTCACTTGAGTGGATCCTCCGTCAAGACTTCGGATCCGATCCGAGCCCCTTCGTGGCTTTGCTAGAGCCCTTCAGGAGCAAGGCAGAAATTTAGGGAGAATAGAAAATATTTATTTTAAGATTAAATCCGAGCGTGCTCCAAACTTTTGGGAGCCGCTCAGATCTAGAGCTTGGGACAAGTTTAGAGGAGGGGAGCATACCCCTATTTATATAGGTGGTTGACCCCTCCCCTTTACTCCACTTCCAATGTGGGACTAATTATTTGAAGTTAAATAATTCAAGTTAGTTTGCCTTTCATAAAGGCCAAAATTCCATGAATTTTAACTCCCTCGCCGCTCAACTTCACATTTGATACAACCTATCAAATCGAAGGACGTTAAATGGAGAACGCATAGGAAAAAAACAGCGAGTCAATCGAAGTCCGTATGACCCCTCAATTGATCGTCCAAAGATCAGCCCAAAGCTAGTTTTCCCAAAAAAAATGAGCCGTCAAAAATCTGCACAAGTCTAGGGTTTCTGCAACCAGATGTGGGGCCCACCGTGTAGGCCCACTGCACTAGCCAGGCGGGCTGGGCACCTGGCACCCAGCCTGGGCACAGGTGCCCAGGCCTGGGCCAGCGCCTGGGCCAGGCACTCAGGTCTGGCCTGGGTCTGTCTGGGTTGAACATGCCCAGTTTGGGCATGGGTAAGGCCCTTTTTGTGTAGACTTGACAGTTTTGGGCATAACTCGTGCATTTGGCATCCGTTTTGGACGACGTTCATACATGTATTTAAACTGGGACATTCTCGTCTTACAGGTAAACTTTTCCTCGCATTTATCTCATTAAAAATGGCCTTAAACAACTTAAGACACATTTAATATCATTTTGCATCATATGCAAAATAGTCTAAGTTTAAAATATCATTTGCATCAAATGTATTTTGCTATTCCTTGCATCAAATTCTTATTCTCCCTAATGTTTCTACATATTACTAGACGAAGGTCGCACTCTGTGTGAGACCCTACAGCCTGACCCTACTACAGGTGGGGCTCGAAGCCCCAGACGGCAGTGACCACGAGCAGCAGGTGTCGTCCATGTTTTAGTATCATACTTAAGTGGTTAACTCATTGACATGAGTGTTATCAGGACCACCCTGACTGTGTCCGTGATGAATTCTGCAGTTTTAGTCTTTTCGTCAAAACTATGTTGTTTAACTCAAGCCTTGGGTATGGTCAAACCGTCAACCCCAATAGCTCGAAGCCGGTTAGTCTCCATCGATCTTTAGTCAAATAATGTTAGACATCTTCCAACATACTCTGGCCAGAGTTTTCACTAAAGATCGAACTAACACTACAACACTAACTCCCATTGACCAGGGAGAGAAGAATCCTATCTTAGTCATTACTCTTCTCGCACGCTTCAATTGTCATCCAACCAAAGACCTTTCGACAGGCCAAGCCTCAAAGATAGGTCAGAGATCTAAGTGACACCATTCACATACAGGTTCGTACAATGACCTCAAGTTAAAAGCCAACTCGCCTATCATCACTAAGAGTTATCGTTGATAGATTGGTCAATCATAACCATATGATAACTCTTATTGGGTCGTTCAGTGAACTCATTCTCCAATGAGTACATGTGTCTCGTCTCTGACTTCGCCAAGTCAAACGACCATGAGATCATCGTCACCACTACACGGTGAAGACAAAGACACAATGGTCTATCCGATGTTTCGATATCCTTTTCTCGAAATATCTACGACCACAAACGGTTCTAGACTTATGCTACATACGGTCAAGCAATTCTACATGATCAAGATCCTCATCTCGATACATGTTTGACCTTGCATTAAGTCTCAGGACTTTACCTAAGTTTCTAATGATAACTACATTATGACTTAGATAAATTCTTACCATATCGGTTACTGTAATTTTGAACAAGATGTTTGTACAATTACACAGAGATAAATTGCCTCGAGGGCATACATCTCCCAACAGATCAGCCACCACCGAAGCTCGGCGACACAACACAGCGGTCTCCACAATGCCTGCATATAACATTCGATGGTCAGTTTGTACGCTGATATCAACATCGATAGAGGCCCAGACAACAATTACCTAGACGTTGGCATGGATGGCTATTGACGCAAGCAGCTCATAATCGACCCTTTCCACGAAGGCTCTATCCCGTGGAAGGGTTGCATTCTCGGCGATGAGGGAAGCAGCCCCACAGTCGAGGAGAGTAGAATCCCCATGCCGCAATGGAAACTCGTCTTGACAAGCTCCCCCTCGGGACAGTCGATGGGAGCCTGTGGAGATCAGCCTTCCAGCAACATCAGCCTATACTCCTCGGGGAAGTCTTCAGGCAACCCTACGGGAGATACAAACCCCTCAATGCCAGGTGTCCCGATGCACGCGAAGGTCCAGCGGAACCTGAGTTTCCCTTGAATCTTCCTCATGAAGTGTGTCACTCCCTGGCTGGGAGGCCTACTCTGTGGTTCTGTTCGACCCAGACAGCTCCGAGTCACTGAGAACGATCCTCCGCCTCTTCTTGCCCCCTTCCACTGCAACCACCTCAAACTCAGAGGGGGCCCTCTCTTCTTCTGCCGAGGGCGAGCCACCTGTGTAGTCCCCTCAACGATCGTGGGCCGATCTCTGGATGGCTGGGCCGTCGATCTCAATATGATCGATGCCCGGGGTGACAACATTCACGCCTCTGCCTATTTGATGGAAGCCTCGACCGCATCCTTCAGTACGGGATCTTCCTGGTAATCGCACCGGTCATCCCTGCTACATCAACAAACGAGTTAGTTCGAGTAACGAAGGTCGAACAGTTGGCGAGCACGGTCGAACCAACCTTTTGTCCATACGGTTCGACGCAATACTTCATCCGACCATAGCCACTCGACCGACCTCATACCCTCTGGTAGACTCTTCAGAGTGTCGACGGCTTTCCTCTCCTCGACGGCCAGCAGCTTATTCTCGGTAGGCCCCAAATCGGTGGAACCCCAACCGGTGCAGAAGCTTGCATCCCCTGGAAGAACACAAACACAAACTCGTCCTTCCACTTGGGATTGGAGGTGGGAAGAGCTTCCAGCAGCTTCCTCCCCCGACGGGCCATTATCGTATACCACCCGGGGTCTTAAGTGGAGTGATCCAGAAGAAGTGGTTGAACAGACATAGGGATGGCTCGATTCCTTTCATCACGCATAGAACTATGAATCCCATCAACATGCCAATACCGTTCAGCATCAACTGGCAGAGGAAAATGTTCAGGGTACATAGGAAGTACCGCAGGAACGGATGCAGGGTAAATCGAAGGCCCCGTTTGAAGGGTTTGACATAGACTCCCATTTCCCGATCACTGGGACGATGAGCCCTCTCATCCCTCCCGGGCAGCCTGATTTGATAATCGAGACGAACATAGTTCCTCTGAAGCACGTCGATTTGGCTGGCCTTAACTTTGGACCTCACATTTGCCAACAAGCTTGGCTACATGACCCCTTCCTGATTCTTCAAGATGACTGTGACCATATTCCCTCCAGAGGCAGAGGAAGAAGCCATTACTTTTGAGAGAGGGAGAATCTGAATCGAGAGAATGGAGAAGGCATCCTGTCACGACCCGCTTCCCTAAAATGGAGGCGAGACGTGAAAAGGTCCGCACGAGAGTGGAGCTGTGAAGCCCCAAACCCGATAAGCATCAATAAAACATAAGCAGGTCCCTGTAACCACAACGGAACAACAATAATAACACAAGGAGAGACTGAAATAAAATCTCACATCTCATAAATTGTCCAACATGAAAATAAGTCCAACATCCAGAAAAGCCACCAGGTTAAAAGAAAAGGTCTAAAGGCCCAGAACAAGGCCAACAAAAGCAACGACACAACAAAGTATAGGTGCTACGCACCGATAACAAAACAACTGTCAAAAAAAAAGTAAAACACAACGAAGACACTAGGACTGGTCCCCAGTGTCCACGTACTCCCCGTCAAACACAAGCTCGGGCTCGGCGTCAGCAAACACCTCGTCCTCAACAAGGTACTCAGGCTCAGGATCTAACATGTGTCACCCAAAAGAGTAAAGGGGCACATGTCAGCAAGTCTAAAAGACTTGGCCAAGGAAACTGAAAGTGAGGCAACTAGCAACCTAGCAGTTTTAGTATGCATGACATGGCAGTGATAACATGAGTGCACAATCAAGACATGGCAAGACAATTTGTACAAGAGAACAATCATCGGGACAAGACAAGAGTAGCCAAGCTACTAACAATCTCAATCAATTCACTATTCACATTGTTTGTAGATGTTTACGCCTTACAGCTGAATGGTTTCACATTCGCTGATTGGCCGCTTAACAACTACCCCAAAACCCAGAGTTTACGCCTTACCACTGCAGTTGCTGATCGGGCAGACTCCCAGTTGATTGGCCGCTTAACTCTTACCCCCAATACCCACACGTAATGGAGCCAGGGTCCCCGCACATGAGCTCAGCAAGTGAGCCGGGGTTGCCCCGCACATGAGCTCGCATTCTTAAACATTTGGCGTAGGGGTGCACCTAGCCGAAAACAAGCAATTCGGGCATTGCTATCAACCAACACATGGCCCGCTTCTGGAACACGAGCCAGAACACAAGCATTGTAGCGAAGCTACGCATTCACAGAAATACTTAAAGGATGCAATGTCATGACAATTAATTTGCGTACCGTTAATGGAAAGTAAACATGACATGGTAATTGTGCAACATGATATATGTCGGAACTAGCTTCGTTGTCAAGCTAGTTCCCCAAATTGCGCCTAGGCGAGTATCATTTCGTCGCCTAGTCTCTTTTACGCCTACAATAAGCAAATGGCCTAAACCATGGCCTAAACCCTAAGTGGCAAGTTTCACTTGCCTAGCACCGGGAATGACGATCACGAAGGTTCGTCTCGCGGATGCTAATCTACGGGGGAAATCGCTGTTATGGGGAAACAACATCAAACAACATGAAATTTCATTAGGGTTTCATAAAAATACAAATAGGATATAAAAACGTCAAGAGATCGATTTCTTACCGAGAGGAAGCGGAAGAAACACTCCGGAGAACCCTAGGATCAGATCTGGAAACAAATGGAGAAGTTTGGAGAGTTAGGGTTTTTGGGGGATTTTGGGGATTTGATGAGATTTTGGGGAAGATGAGAGGTAGATAGAGTTGAGGGAGGGTTTAGATGATGAATCTAGGGCTTGGGATGAAGGAATAGGGCTTGGAGGAAGATGGGGGCTCAATGGGGGAGATTTTAGGGTTTTGTGTCGAGTGGAGGAAGAAGAAAACGTTTGGGAGGGGTATAAATAGGTTGTGCTGGCGGCTGCCCAGAAATTAGGGTTTTAACACAGATTAGTCGGTCAAAGAGCAACCACTGACCGACTAGTTTGGCAACTAGTCGGTCGGTCGACCAACGCAGACCGACTAAGTGCAAACAGTAACTTCTGAACGAAAATAAGATTTAGAATTAGTCGGTCCATGAACAAATACTGACCGACTAGTTTAACATCTAGTCGGTCGATGAACGTTCTTAGACCGACTAAGAGTAAACAGTAATTGATACTAAATTTTAGATGATGTGTTAGTCGGTTAAAGAAGCATTGCCGACCGACTAGTTTGCAACCTAGTCGGTCAACCAACGTTCTTAGACCGACTAACGATAAACAGTAACTCCTGAGAAATTTAGAAAGCCAACTAGTCGGTCCAAGAAGGATTGCCGACCGACTAGATCGTCATCTAGTCGGTCGGTACCCCTTCTTATACCGGCTAATGAGCACCAAAAGTTCCGATACGGAGCGCGGGGCCCCGGGATCGATTCATAAGACTCCTAGGCTTGATCTAATAGTAAGATACGACCGTTATGAAGCCCGTCACGAATGACATACTTCGAAATCGACGATCCTAAGGAAGAAACAAGAAAATACGACGAATCGATCGAAAATGAAAGCTACGGAGACGAAAACCACACATGAGGAGAAAATCCACCAAAACATATATTATATTATAATAAATCCAGATACATGAAAACCAGTCGTTACATCCTCCCCAACTTAAGAAAAATTCAGTCCTCGGAATTTCCGAATACTCACGAGTCCGGAAACAAAAGTGGGAAACGCTCTCGCATCTCATCCTCATTCTCCCAAGTAGACTCTCCAGGTGAGCCGTGTCGCCACATCACCCTCACAAGATTGACAATCTTGTTCCGAAGCGATTTCTGACGCCTGTCTAGAATCTGCACTGGATGCTGGTCATACGTCATATCGGGGCGAACGGTAATCTCCGAAAAATCCACAGCATGAGATGGATCGCTAATGTATCGACGAAGCTGCGACACATGAAAAACATTGTGAACTCCTTCCAAAGATGGCGGCAAGGCCAAGCGATAAGCTACCTCGCCAACCCTCTCCAAAATGTCAAACGGTCCAATGTATCGCGGGCTCAACTTCCCACGCTTCCCAAAACGAATCACACCACGATTCGGGGAAATCTTCAAGAACACATGGTCACCCGGCTGAAACTCCAAAGGACGACGTTTAGCATCCGCCCAATGCTTAAAACGGTCCTGAGCAATTCTCAACCTCTCCCGAATATTCCTGACGATATCCACGGCCTCCACGATCATCTCAGGTCCCAACAGCTCCCGATCACCAACGTCATCCCAACTCAATGGCGATCAACATTTCCTCCCATAAAGAGCGGCGAAAGGCGCCATGCCAATACTCGCCTGGAAGTTGTTGTTGTAAGAGAACTCCACCAAGTGTAGATGGTCCTCCCACGAACCCTTGAAATCCAACATGCACGCCCTCAGCATGTCTTCCAAAATCTGAATCGTCCTCTCGGACTGGCCATCCGTCTGCAGATGGTACGCCGTGCTGAAACTCAGACGCGTACCCAAGCTCTTCTACAAACTCTGCCAGAACTGAGATGTGAACCTCGTGTCTCTGTCAGACACGATACTCACGGGGACTCCATGAAGTCGCACAACCTCCTGCACGATTCACGTTACATCACTATCCAAACTAGGAAAAGGAAATAAAACGGAGAGTAAAAGAATTTTACCTCCGTGTATCTCCTTACTAGCGCCTCAGTGGACTGTCCCACTCGGAATGGAATAAAGTGCGCAGATTTGGTCAATCGATCTTGTAGGGAATTGGGGTTCCCTTAGGGCACAAAAACTCTAGTCCCGTCCTAAGTCGGACGGAACATAGACATAAAAAGAGTAGCAGCGGAAGGAAAACCAGTTAATCTAAATTAACATGCAAGTTAAAACATTTTTAACTTGGCCCTAAGGTCCAAGACCCTATGCCAAGATCTATGCCGACTTGGGATGGGTCTGACCATCCCAAGAAGGATCTAGCCTACTGCGATTAAACTAAACTAATGCTAATAAAACTTTAACCACATACCCGGAATCTCAGCCCTGGAGCAGGCGAGATGTTCCGCGCCGTCTTCCGAGCTGCTCCCATCCCACGCCGAGCCGCTCCTTGAACCGCTCCCCGAACCGCTCCTCGAACCGCTCCGCATCCCGAGGCGATCAATCCCCGTGCCGCCGAGCCAACCACGCGCCGAAGAAAGTTTCACGCGAGTGAAACCTCCGCCAAGATTTCAGATTCAGAATCCGAACTCCTTTGTGGCTTTGCTAGAGCCCGCAGGAGTAAGGCAGAAAATTTAGGGAGAAGAGAAATATTTATTTAAGCTTAGATCCGAGCGTGCTCCAACATTTACGAGAGCCGCTCAGATCTAGAGCTTGGGACGAGTTTTGAGGAAGGGGGGAGACCCCTATTTATATAGGCGGCGGACTCTCCCCTTTTCTCAAAATCCGATGTGGGACTAAAATAGAGTTAATTTAAAATCAAGTTAGTTTGCACTTCAAAAGGTGCAAACTTCCGTGAATTTTAACTCACTCACCGTTGAGCTTCAAGATCGATACAACCTATCAATACGACAAGCGTTCAACGGTGAACGCATAGGAAAAAACCGTTCGTCAATCGGAGTTCGTTTGACCCTCCAATTGAGTGTCCAAAGATCAGCCCTAGGCTAGTTTTTCACAAAAACGAGCCGTCAAAAACTGCCCATTAAACCTAGGGTTCCACACCCAGAGGTGGGACCCACAAGTCTGACTGGGCGCCCAAAACCCAGACTTGGGCACGGGCGCCCAAGTCTGGGCCCGGGCACCCAGGCGCCTGGCGCCCAGGCGCCAGCCTGGCGCCAGGCGCCAGGCGGGCGCCTGGCGGGCGCCTGGGCGCCCAGGCGCCCAGGCCTGGCTGCCTGGGTTCCTGGCTCAGCCAGGTCTGGCCAGGCACCCAGGCCAGACTTGGTCTGGTCTGGGTCAGCCTGGTCTGACCCGGTCTGATCTGTTTGGCTGTTTTGGCTCTAACTTGAGCATCCGGCGTCCGATTTGGACGCCGTTCGAACCTGGGTCTAGACCGGGACATTCCCGTCTTACCCGTGAACTTTTTCCTTGCGTTTATCTTATTAAATATTGTATTAAACAATTTAATACACATTTAATTGCTTTTGCATCAAATGCAAAATAGTCCCTATCTAAGCTTAAATTACCATATTGCATCAAATGCAATTATCTCTTCTTTTGCATCAAATGCAAATATTCTCCCTAACTAATTTCTACCTATTACTAGACGAAGCGTTACACTCTGTGTGAGACCCTACAGCCTGACCCTTACAACAGGTTGGGCTCGAAGCCCTATACGGCAGTGACCACGAGCAGTGGTTGCCGTCCCTGCTTCAGGAATCATCATTATGTGGTTGACTCATTGACATGAGTATTGTCAGGACCACCTGACTGTTTCCGTGATGAATTCCGTAGTTATAGTCTTTTCGTCTTAACTGTGTCGTGTAGATCAAGTCTGGGGTACGGTCAAACTGTCAACCCCAATAACTTGACTCCAGTTAGTTTCTATCGATCTTTAGTCAACTAATGTTGGACATCTTCCAACATACTCTGCGCAGATTTTTTACTAAAGACCGAACTAACTCTACGACACTAACTCCCATTGACCGGGAGAGACGAATCCTTTCTTGGTCATTACTCGCCTCGTACGTTTCAAGTGACACCCAATCAAAAGACCTTTCGACAGGCCTTGCCTCGAAGCTAGGTCAGTTGATCTAAGTGGCACCGTTCACGCACAGGTCCGTCAAAATGACCTCAAGTCAAAAGACCAACTATCCTATCATCACTCAGAGTTATCACAGACAGATTGGTCAATATAACCATATGATAACTCTAGTGGATCGTTCAGTGAACTCATTCTAGTGAGCACCTGTGTCTCGTCTTCGACTTCGCCAAGTCAAACGATCATGAGATCATCGCCACCGCTAAACGGTGAAGACTAAGACACAATGGTCTATCCGATGTTTCGATATCCTTGTCTCGAAACATCTACGACCATGAACCATTTCAGACTTATGCTACAGACGGTCAAACGTTTCTCCATGATCGAGATACTCATCTCGATACCCGTTTGACCTTGCATAAAGTCTCAGGACTTTACCTAAGTTGATATCTAATGTTAACTACATTACAATATAACTTAGATAAATTATTACCAAACAGCTTACTGTTATTTCGAACAAGATGTTTGTGCTATTCACACAGGAATAAATGGCCTCGAGGGCACCATATTCCTACATCTCCCACTTGCACTCAGGCCCATTTATCTCGATATCTAATATCATTTTTACACATAAGTTTTCCCGACTTCATGTGATAGAGCCTTCGTGAGTGGATCTGCTAAAACCGTCTACACTATAGACTTAAGGGGTTTCTATGTTTATGTTAGACCAACCATTTGAATCTCATTCAAATAATTCATTTGGTCTATCAGAATCTATAATATTTTATTTCCCTGGATCTTATCCAGTTCGTCGTATCTTACGATAATAATTTCAAATTAGTTATTGGTCATTTCAAATGGTTCATATCTCTTTCTGATAAAGTATCAAACTCTTTGATTACTTAGTCAAAATATATGTTCCATCCCTTTGATGATTCGCATGTAATTTATACGCTCCCACTGACCTTGAAAACTATCTGGCTAATTCATATAAGTTGGTTCGTCTAAATCATATTTAGAAAAACGAACTTATAAGTGAATCCGCAAATTTTCATGGTCAACTTAAGCGTTTTACATTGGCTTTGGTCCGAGTAGATCTGTACACATCTGTTGGCGAAACCGGTTTCATCATAATCCGTTTTAAAGAAATTAGGATGAAAACCGTTCCCGTCCAACATTATTGTACTTCACTATTTTCTTTTCTGCACCAATCTTTCAACTTAAAGATTTACTTGCAGAAAGTGAGGAAACATTTTCTTTGGGCACGTAAACTAAATTCTCAATTTATTTACGCACACGGACCTACATCAAGTTTTAAATCGGAGTTACTACTCCGAATTTCATCCTAGAAGTTGACTAAGTCATCATCAGTTATGATGTCTAACTCGACAATTCGTCTCACGAGATTCGAGTATTTTTACAACTTCCTTACGATTGATTTATTGAATATATTATTGATAATGTCCTTATAGAACATTATCAAAACCTAGGCATTAATATCTGGGACTTAACCCAGAGGGAGGACTTAACTCAGAGTCACTTACAATGGATCACACTAAATCTAATTAAGTGTGATTCATACCTTTTAACACACCGATGTGTTAACAGACTTGATCTGAGAGAAAATCACATTTTCTTTTAATTACACAAGATTTTATTTGGCTAAGTATTTGACCATTCGATCTAATCGAATCAGTTTAAATACTTTAGTCATTTTATTTTATCAGACTTGCGTTTCATCAAGAACACGTGTCTTAGTAAAATATACGAATAACTTATTTTGTTAAAATAGACTCGGGTACATCAGTATGTACAAGACTGAGTTCGACAACTCATTCTCCCACTGTCTCACAGATGGGTTTCGGCCATTGTATCAAAGAGGCTAAGACTCACAAGTGTCCGTAGACTTCATAATACGAGAGGTCAGACCCCTCTTTATGTGACTTGTGAAGCTTAATCTCTTGATACGGCCTAGTCTAATTTTACCATATAAGTTAGCTACTATCTTGTGTATTTATACATTAACATTTAATATATATATTTATTTACAAATTACTTAACACAAAACATTACTTCAGAAGCAATGTGACGACATTCGTCAAAATGTGTTAAACGTCTTTTGTATAACAACTTATTCCGAAATGTGACATGAAAATATGTCACGTTTTCATTTCCTCCTACTTATGCCTCTACTAATGATAAATTAAACTAACTTTCTCAATTGACTTTCCGAAGTGCCTTCTTCCTTTTCTAAATCACATTTAGATATCAACATAAATAAATAGCTATGCAAGCAACTTATGTATCCAAACGCTTGAGCTTTGCAATCTTGAGTGTAGCTCAAGAAGTTGCTTGTCTCAAGATCCGGTTGGGATACATAGTCTTGCATCGCTCATGCACTCGTATTCGACTCAAACGGTTTGATCGAATTTTTGAACTTTGCGGATCAAAATTGTTTGTCCATACAACCTTGAGGGTAACTCGACAAGTTGTAGGGAGAAACATACTTTGAATGTCCTATATGTTCAAGCTGCCTCATATAGAGACGAGTGACATGTAGCTTTAATTTATTTGTTGGACCCAAAACTTAATGAAATCATATTTCTTAAGTCTGTTCTTTAGAAGGTCATTTAATGTCAATGAGAATATAGTTTGATTACATCAATTAGAATTTAACTTGATATTCAATTAATCAACTTTATGACCAATTAACTAATTTCAATATTATCAATTGATTCTTTCGGTAAACATATTCTTGCCCTAGATTTAGCATATGTTCAATATTAAATATAGGTAGATTGGCTTTTATCTATCTATATCCTCCCACTATTTTTACGAACGTTTTAAAGCTTAATAACGAACGATTTAATCGAATTAAAAATAATGGGTAAGAGTTCCAATCACCTTGAGTCTAAACAACCTTGAGTGTAGCTCAACAAGTTGATTGACTCTGCGATCGGAAGATGACTCTTCATCGATCATATCGGATATGACTCTCTTAATCGGTTTTTGCCCCTAGCCATTCGTGATCATGAGTGTGCTCATCCAAATCACAATGTCTAGTCTAGTCGGACCCTTGTTTTCATGTCTAGCCTGACTTGCCCCTCAGCTCGGTGTATGCACGACACGTCGGTTGGGTCAGGTCTTAGACTACATCTAGTCAGACTACATCGTTGACTTAACTTACGCCGGCGCTCGGGGTACGAGACGACGGTTAGGGTTAGTCAAGATTTCATCTTATGTATTTAAGGAGTTGGTTTCTACAGGGTTGCCATGTCACAGCTTGAGTGTATCTCAACAACTATAACACGGGCCCTATAGTTGCTAACCCATAAAACAAGGAGGGCTACGGCTAATCTTGAAAAAGACCATTAACGTATTTGACTTAGATATAGTCCAGGGTGTCATACAATCATGATTCGCGACATTGCGGTCCAGCGGAACTCAGCCAGGGAATTGACTAAGCCAGGATCACTACCCCTTGGACTAGCAAGGGTTGACCCAGAACTCTTAGCCAAGCACATTGACTGGATCATGGTCTATTGAATGAAGCTTGTCATTTTTGTATGTATGCCATAGACTAAACAGCTTTTATTAACAACTAATTAATCCTATCAACTAGTTGAATCCTTAAATTCAAAATTTTAGGATTTGTTTAATAACTTTTATTAAGTCCTTATCAACTATAAGGTTCACGTGCTACCCTAATCGTTATTAGGATTTTAATAAATTTTTATTAACAACGCTAGAAGCGAAGTCCTTTAATGAAAATTAATTATAACAATTTAGAATTGAAAATTCATTTAAAAGGACTACCCTAATCAGGAATTAGGTCTTAATATTGTTGTTAATGATTTATTAAAACATAGCAGGTCATTAAAATTCAAGTAATAAATTTTAATCATTTTTAATGGCTAACCTAAAGGGTTGTCTTGTGTTATCAAATAAGGGACAAGATAAACAAGCCATTGAAATAACTCTACACTAATTTATCGCATAAAGATAGTGCACAACTATTTAACATTTAAATATACTAAGTTTATCGCATAAACAATTTTTAGCATGCATACATAAATTTAACATTTAAATTTAAAATATGATTTTAAAATTATTTTATTTTTTTATCTCATAAAAAAAACTTAATATTAAAATCACTAATTTGCATGCTACGTAAAAAAAAAATTTATCGCATAAAAATTTTTAACTTTTAAAACAGTTTTAAAATATCTCATAAATTAAAACATCATTTTAAAAAACTTTCATGCTTAAAAAAAAATTTATCACATAAAAAATTTTAGGCATCCAAAATAATTTTAAACTTTTAAACATTTAAAATTAGTTTTAAAATTATCACATAAATTTTAAAACGTCACTTTAAAATTTTCCATGTTCAAAAAATATCAAAAAGAATTTTGAACATCTAAAACATTTTTAAAATATTATCTCATAACTTTAAAAACATTTAAAAGTATTTAAAAGCATTAAAACGTTTAATAAAATCGCATTACCTAGATCGCTACGCAAACCTAGGCTCTGATACCACTGTAGGGAATTGGGGTTCCCTTAGGGCACAAAAACTCTAGTCCCGTCCTAAGTCGGACGGAACATAGACATAAAAAGAGTAGCAGCGGAAGGAAAACCAGTTAATCTAAATTAACATGCAAGTTAAAACATTTTTAACTTGGCCCTAAGGTCCAAGACCCTATGCCAAGATCTATGCCGACTTGGGATGGGTCTGACCATCCCAAGAAGGATCTAGCCTACTGCGATTAAACTAAACTAATGCTAATAAAACTTTAACCACATACCCGGAATCTCAGCCCTGGAGCAGGCGAGATGTTCCGCGCCGTCTTCCGAGCTGCTCCCATCCCACGCCGAGCCGCTCCTTGAACCCTCCCCGAACCGCTCCTCGAACCGCTCCGCATCCCGAGGCGATCAATCCCCGTGCCGCCGAGCCAACCACGCGCCGAAGAAAGTTTCACGCGAGTGAAACCTCCGCCAAGATTTCAGATTCAGAATCCGAACTCCTTTGTGGCTTTGCTAGAGCCCGCAGGAGTAAGGCAGAAAATTTAGGGAGAAGAGAAATATTTATTTAAGCTTAGATCCGAGCGTGCTCCAACATTTACGAGAGCTGCTCAGATCTAGAGCTTGGGACGAGTTTTGAGGAAGGGGGGAGACCCCTATTTATATAGGCGGTGGACTCTCCCCTTTTCTCAAAATCCGATGTGAGACTAAAATAGAGTTAATTTAAAATCAAGTTAGTTTGCACTTCAAAAGGTGCAAACTTCCGTGAATTTTAACTCACTCACCGTTGAGCTTCAAGATCGATACAACCTATCAATACGACAAGCGTTCAACGGTGAACGCATAGGAAAAAACCGTTCGTCAATCGGAGTTCGTTTGACCCTCCAATTGAGTGTCCAAAGATCAGCCCTAGGCTAGTTTTTCACAAAAACGAGCCGTCAAAAACTGCCCATTAAACCTAGGGTTCCACACCCAGAGGTGGGACCCACAAGTCTGACTGGGCGCCCAAAACCCAGACTTGGGCACGGGCGCCCAAGTCTGGGCCCGGGCACCCAGGCGCCTGGCGCCCAGGCGCCTGGCGCCCAGGCGCCTGGCGCCCAGGCGCCAGCCTGGCGCCTGGCGCCTGGCGGGCGCCTGGGCCGGGCGCCTGGGCCGGGCGCCCAAGGTGCCCGGCCCAGGGCGCCTGGGCGCCCAGGCGCCCAGGCCTGGCTGCCTGGGTTCCTGGCTCAGCCAGGTCTGGCCAGGCACCCAGGCCAGACTTGGTCTGGTCTGGGTCAGCCTGGTCTGACCCGGTCTGATCTGTTTGGCTGTTTTGGCTCTAACTTGAGCATCCGGCGTCCGATTTGGACGCCGTTCGAACCTGGGTCTAGACCGGGACATTCCCGTTTTACCCGTGAACTTTTTCCTTGCGTTTATCTTATTAAATATTGTATTAAACAATTTAATACACATTTAATTGCTTTTGCATCAAATGCAAAATAGTCCCTATCTAAGCTTAAATTACCATATTGCATCAAATGCAATTATCTCTTCTTTTGCATCAAATGCAAATATTCTCCCTAACTAATTTCTACCTATTACTAGACGAAGCGTTACACTCTGTGTGAGACCCTACAGCCTGACCCTTACAACAGGTTGGGCTCGAAGCCCTATACGGCAGTGACCACGAGCAGTGGTTGCCGTCCCTGCTTCAGGAATCATCATTATGTGGTTGACTCATTGACATGAGTATTGTCGGGACCACCTGACTGTTTCCGTGATGAATTCCGTAGTTATAGTCTTTTCGTCTTAACTGTGTCGTGTAGATCAAGTCTGGGGTACGGTCAAACTGTCAACCCCAATAACTTGACTCCGGTTAGTTTCTATCGATCTTTAGTCAACTAATGTTGGACATCTTCCAACATACTCTGCGCAGAGTTTTTACTAAAGACCGAACTAACTCTACGACACTAACTCCCATTGACCGGGAGAGACGAATCCTTTCTTGGTCATTACTCGCCTCGTACGTTTCAAGTGACACCCAATCAAAAGACCTTTCGACAGGCCTTGCCTCGAAGCTAGGTCAGTTGATCTAAGTGGCACCGTTCACGCACAGGTCCGTCAAAATGACCTCAAGTCAAAAGACCAACTATCCTATCATCACTCAGAGTTATCACAGACAGATTGGTCAATATAACCATATGATAACTCTAGTGGATCGTTCAGTGAACTCATTCTAGTGAGCACCTGTGTCTCGTCTTCGACTTCGCCAAGTCTAACGATCATGAGATCATCGCCACCGCTAAACGGTGAAGACTAAGACACAATGGTCTATCCGATGTTTCGATATCCTTGTCTCGAAACATCTACGACCATGAACCATTTCAGACTTATGCTACAGACGGTCAAACGTTTCTCCATGATCGAGATACTCATCTCGATACCCGTTTGACCTTGCATAAAGTCTCAGGACTTTACCTAAGTTGATATCTAATGTTAACTACATTACAATATAACTTAGATAAATTATTGCCAAACAGCTTACTGTTATTTCGAACAAGATGTTTGTGCTATTCACACAGGAATAAATGGCCTCGAGGGTACCATATTCCTACAGATCTACGATCACCCAAATCGCGTCATTCTGCTTCGGACTCCGAGGTAGTCCAGTCACGAAGTCCATAGTGATGTGTTGCCACTTCCACTCCGGAATCGGAAGCGGTTGTAGCAACCCATCCGTACGCTGATGCTCCGCCTTCACTTGCTGGCAAACTAAGCACTTGGCTACACTCCGAGCCACACTCCTCTTCATACCATGCCACCAATAATTCAGACGAAGATCCTGATACATCTTGGTGCCACCAGGATGCACAGAATACGGCGAACTGTGTGCCTCCACCATCAATTCCTCTCTGATATCCCCAGCCGGCACACACAACCTGGCTCCGAACCTCAGCGAGCCATCCTCATGAATCAAAAAGTCAGCCCGCAGACCAGCTTCCACCTGCTCCCGAATCTTCACCAGCTTCGGATCCTCAGCCTGGCCAGCCTTAATCTGATCCACGATCGTCGACTGTACCTGCATGTACATCAACGACGAAGCCTCCCCAGGAAGAACAATCTCCACACCAGACCCGCAAAAATCCTGCTGCAATCTCCACTGTGAGGTCAAAATCATCACCGCTGGAAGCCAACTCAAAGCATCTGGAACCACATTCACCTTGCCAGGGTGAAACTGCAAATCAATATCATAATCCGCCATAAGCTCCAACCATCGACGCTGTCGCATGTTGAGCTCCTTCTGAGTGAAAATGTACTTCAAGCTTTTGTGATCGGTGAAAATCTTCACTTTCTCACTCAGCAGGAAGTGCCTCCAAATCTTAAGAGCAAACACAACGGCAGCCAACTCCAAATCATGCGTCGGGTAATTCTTCTCATGAACCTTAAGCTGACGAGACGCATACGCCACAACATGCCCATGCTGATGCAACACACAACCGAGACCCTTGCCTGAAGCATCGCAAAAGATCTCAAATCCACCGCTGCGATCAGGCACAACAAGAATAGTGGCAGTCGTCAACCTCTCCTTCAGAATACCAAAAGCACCCTCACAATCACCCGACCAAACAAAAGCAACATCCTTCCGCGTCAACCTGGTCATCGGCTCCGCAATACGAGAAAAGTCCTTAATGAATCGCCGATAATAACCAGCAAGTCCAAGGAAACTCCGAATCTCAGACCCAGACGACGGAACAGGCCACTCTCTGATGGCCCTAATCTTCTCGGGATCCACCGAAATACCATCTCCAGTCACCACATGCCCGAGAAAAGCAACTCTATCCAGCCAAAACTCGCACTTCGAAAACTTAGCATACAACCGATGCTTCCTTAAAATCTCCAACACCGTCCTTAAGTGCGAGGCATGCTCTTCCTCCGACTTCGAATAGATCAGAATGTCGTCAATAAAGATAACGACAAACTTATCCAAAAAGTCGTAGAAAATCAGGTTCATCAGATTCATGAAAACTGCGGGCGCGTTAGTTACGCCGAAAGGCATAACCACAAACTCATAGTGTCCATACTTCGTCCTGAACGCTGTCTTCGGAACATCATCCTTCTTCACCTTCAACTGATGGTAACCACTCCTCAAATCCAATTTAGAAAACACCCTCGAACCTCCAAGCTGATCAAAAATATCATCGATGCGAGGCAACGGGTATTTATTCTTAATGGTCACTGCATTCAACTCCCGATAGTCCACGCACATGCGACGCGAACCATCCTTCTTCTTCACCAGCAACACCGGTGCTCCCCACGGAGACACGCTAGGATTAATATAACCCTTCTGCAAAAGCTCATCCAACTGCTTCCGCAACTCTTCCAACTCTGCAGGTGCCATACGATACGGCGCCTTCGAAATCGGCTGCGCACCTGGAACAAGATCAATAGAAAATTCTAGGGCTCGATCAGGTGGCAAACCAGACATCTCCTCGGGGAAGACGTCACCAAAATCACGCACCACAGCTGGCCACTCCAGCCCCATCTGCATAGCCACAGCCTCCACCGGCCTGACCCGAAATCTGACAGGACCAAGCGAACTGCTACCACGACTGAACTCAAATACTGGGTGTCCGGGAATCTCGAACACCACCTTCTTCCTCCGACAGTCGATCGTAGCTTAGAAGCTCACAAGCCAGTCCATCCCAAGAACTACATCATAGTTGATGATGTCGTGGACAATGAAATCAGCGAAAAGCTCATGTCCACAAACCACCAACGAGCAAGAATTGCAACCACGATGCACCGAGACCACGCCATTCCCTGTAACGATATTCCAACTCTTGGGAAGAGGGGACGTCGACAAGGAATGCCTCTCCACGAAGCTCCGAGAAACAATTCACATCGATGCACCAGAGTCAAAGAGGACTCGTGCAGGAAATGTGCAAACCAAAACCACACCTAAAAATCAATTAACAATCAAACCCTAGACTAGCAAACAACCATGTTCAAGCAAACAACACAATCTAACAATCAAAACCAGCTAGGAAAGTAACAGCTAGATTGAGGATTACCTGCGATAACCTCATCCACAGCCTCGCTCTCCGCAGCGGTCATCAGAAAAGCCTGCCTCCTCGGCGGAACAGCCTGCCGAAAAGCCTGTCCATGCGGAACAAGAGCTGCTCCATGTCCAGCAGGAACAGACGCTCGCTGCTGCAATGGCTGAGCTGCAACAGGTGCCCTCCGCAGCTGATTCGCATGCCGACAATCCTTCGCGACATGGGAAGCATCACCACAAACCAGACACTGGCCCAAAAACTTCCGACACTACTCCTTGATATGGCCAGGCTTGCCGCAGAAATGGCAAGTCTTCAGAATAGGCCCTCCTGGCCTCTTAAACTGAGCGGACTGATTAGGCCTGAATCCAGGTCTAACCACAGCTCTGGCCTGCTCCATAGGCCTCTTCCCAGCACCAACAACAGACCCCCTCCTCTGGTTCACGAGCAGCTCCTGCCTCTTGGCTGCTACTAGAACCTTCTGATAAGACTCCCGGTCAGAAGAGGTCACAAAACTTTGGAGCTCCGAAGCAAGTCCCTGCAGGAACCTCTGAGCTCTCTCCTCAGCGTCCTGCACCATCTTTGGTGCAAACCGACTCAGCCTCATGAACTCTTGGTGATATAGGTCCACCGACGAGTTCCCTTGCTTCAAATCGATAAAACGCTGCAGCATCTCCTCCCTGGCAGCCTTCGGGAAGAACTCACCCTTAAATCTGGCCTTGAAGGTAGCCCAAGCTATCGGCTCCACCAACATCTTCTCTTCCGCATCCCACCAATTCCGAGCATTATCCTTGAGTTGCCTCTTTGCCAAATCAACCCATCCAGCCGGGGTAATCTTGGCCATCTTCAGATTGTCCTCGATGTTCCGGATCCATTCATCGGCAGCCAGAGGACCCTCAGACCCATCAAAATATGCGGGACCCAGCTCCCGAAATTGCTTCGCTCCTGGCTCAGAGCGAGGGGCATCCGGAAGAGCCCGGGCAGCTCGAGCAAGTGGAGCATTCTGGACTTGCAGGAGCACGCCCTGCTGCACTTGCATCATCTGCAGCATCATCCGCATCATCTCACCATTGGTGGGTTCCCGCTCAGGCTCCTCATCATGAGGGATCGCGCCACTACCCCCAACACGGGTGAAACGTCTTCCTGCCATCTAGTGACACAGAAAACGAATCAGATTAGACTCATAGCTTATGACTCAGACGTCGAACTTAATTTATTGGACATTCTAATATTATTATCGTCATTCCAAACATCGCAGTTACAGAAGGACCAGCATGGGCCACCAACAAAACCTGTCACGACCCGCTTCCCTAAAATGGAGGCGAGACGTGAAAAGGTCCGCACGAGAGTGGAGCTGTGAAGCCCCAAACCCGATAAGCGTCAATAAAACATAAGCAGGTCCATGTAACCACAACGGAACAACAATAATAACACAAGGAGAGACTGAAATAAAATCTCACATCTCATAAATTGTCCAACATGAAAATAAGTCCAACATCCAGAAAAGCCACCAGGCTAAAAGAAAAAGTCTAAAGGCCCAGAACAAGGCCAACAAAAGCAACGACACAACAAAGTATAGGTGCTACGCACCGATAACAAAACAACTGTCAAAACAAAAGTAAAACACAACGAAGACACTAGGACTGGTCCCCAGTGTCCACGTACTCCCCGTCAAACACAAGCTCGGGCTCGGCGTCAGCAAACACCTCGTCCTCAACAAGGTACTCAGGCTCGGGATCTAACATGGGTCACCCAAAAGAGTAAAGGGGCACATGTCAGCAAGTCTAAAAGACTTGGCCAAGGAAACTGAAAGTGAGGCAACTAGCAACCTAGCAGTTTTAGTATGCATGACATGGCAGTGATAACATGAGTGCACAATCAAGACATGGCAAGACAATTTGTACAAGAGAACAATCATCGGGACAAGACAAGAGTAGCCAAGCTACTAACAATCTCAATCAATTCACTATTCACATTGTTTGTAGATGTTTACGCCTTACAGCTGAATGGTTTCACATTCGCTGATTGGCCGCTTAACAACTACCCCAAAACCCAGAGTTTACGCCTTACCACTGCAGTTGCTGATCGGGCAGACTCCCAGTTGATTGGCCGCTTAACTCTTACCCCTAATACCCACACGTAATGGAGCCAGGGTCCCCGCACATGAGCTCAGCAAGTGAGCCGGGGTTGCCCCGCACATGAGCTCGCATTCTTAAACATTTGGCGTAGGGGTGCACCTAGCCGGAAACAAGCAATTCGGGCATTGGCTATCAACCAACACATGGCCCGCTTCTGGAACACGAGCCAGAACACAAGCATTGTAGCGAAGCTACGCATTCACAGAAATACTTAAAGGATGCAATGTCATGACAATTAATTTGCGTACCGTTAATGGAAAGTAAACATGACATGGTAATTGTGCAACATGATATATGTCGGAACTAGCTTCGTTGTCAAGCTAGTTCCCCAAATTGCGCCTAGGCGAGTATCATTTCGTCGCCTAGTCTCTTTTACGCCTACAATAAGCAAATGGCCTAAAACATGGCCTAAACCCTAAGTGGCAAGTTTCACTTGCCTAGCACCGGGAATGACGATCACGAAGGTTCGTCTCGCGGATGCTAATCTACGGCGGAAATCGCTGTTATGGGGAAACAACATCAAACAACATGAAATTTCATTAGGGTTTCATAAAAATACAAATAGGATATAAAAACGTCAAGAGATCGATTTCTTGCCGAGAGGAAGCGGAAGAAACACTCCGGAGAACCCTAGGATCAGATCTGGAAATAAATGGAGAAGTTTGGAGAGTTAGGGTTTTTGGGGGATTTTGGGGATTTGATGAGATTTTGGGGAAGATGAGAGGTAGATAGAGTTGAGGGAGGGTTTAGATGATGAATCTAGGGCTTGGGATGAAGGAATAGGGCTTGGAGGAAGATGGGGGCTCAATGGGGGAGATTTTAGGGTTTTGTGTCGAGTGGAGGAAGAAGAAAACGTTTGGGAGGGGTATAAATAGGTTGGGCTGGCGGCTGCCCAGAAATTAGGGTTTTAACACAGATTAGTCGGTCAAAGAGCAACCACTGACCGACTAGTTTGGCAACTAGTCGGTCGGTCGACCAACGCAGACCGACTAAGTGCAAACAGTAACTTCTGAACGAAAATAGGATTTAGAATAGTCGGTCCATGAACAAATACTGACCGGCAAGTTTAACATCTAGTCGGTCGATGAACGTTCTTAGACCGACTAAGAGTAAACAGTAACTGATACTAAAATTTAGATGATGTGTTAGTCGGTTAAAGAAGCATTGCCGACCGACTAGTTTGCAACCTAGTCGGTCAACCAACGTTCTTAGACCGACTAACGATAAACAGTAACTCCTGAGAAATTTAGAAAGCCAACTAGTCGATCCAAGAAGGATTGCCGACCGACTGGATCATCATCTAGTCGGTCGGTACCCCTTCTTATACCGGCTAATGAGCACCAAAAGTTCCGATACGGAGCGCGGGGCCCCGGGATCGATTCCTAAGACTCCTAGGCTTGATCTAATAGTAAGATACGACCGTTATGAAGCCCGTCACGAATGACATACTTCGAAATCGACGATCCTAAGGAAGAAACGAGAAAATACGACGAATCGATCGAAAATGAAAGCTACGAAGACAAAAACCACACATGAGGAGAAAATCCACCAAAACATATATTATATTATAATAAATCCAGATACATGAAAAGCAGTCGTTACACATCCCCGCACTCTGCCAATCGAACCGTCATATATAGGCAAAGCAACAACCACAGATGGAACACGTGTCAAGGATACAAGGATCTAGAGTGTCTTAGATTTCGAACCGGTAAATCATCTGAATCGACGAAGCAGACGTTTTGGTGCCTAGAACTCGAGTGCTATTTTCTCGACCGTCGTGCCCCATTAAATACGATGTAACATCGCTTGACCTCAGCAGATGGGTCCTTCAAGGTCGTGCGACGGGGGCCATTGTTGAGCCATTGGTTCGGCATTCGAGACAACTCGGTCGAACAATGACTAAGGCCCTCCAGGCACACCAAAGAAACCTGATGTCGACTCAGTCAAAGCCCGAATGGCCAGTCGACTGTTGGATTCGCATCGTGCAAACGTGGGATTAAAGGCGGTCTTGGAAATCTCGGAGACGTGGGTACGTTTACTCCCATTTATGATGGAAGATCGTGGCCCCATTATGGGTGGCCGTTATCTCCCTAACGTCTCTAAAGGGACCCCGAACCTCTATAAATAGGGGAAAGGGCCCCATCGTCAAGATACGAGGTCTAATACATAGAACTCTATCTTCTCACTTTCATTATTCTTATATTCGAGCTTGCCTCGTTAGTCTAGAGACGAACCTCCGTGGGTTAACTTAGCTACACCAAGCTCCCTCTCTTCCTTAAGTTCGACACTAACTTAAGCATCGAAAGGGATTTGGGTCGGAACCCAGATCCAACCCCCCTAACGACTCCCTGTGGTGCAGATTGACGATCATTATCTGATCGCTCCAAAATGCAACCCAAGAGCACGACCTAGTATGGCGCAACGGCGCCAGAAACTTGGTCGGCCCCGGATACACACCCGGAGAACGATTGTAGTTTTACCGCAAGCGCACGGTCAAGTGGCGAGCGGGTATCGAACACGAGGAGGTGGTGTCGGTTCCAATCTATCCTAGGTTGGTTTGACTACGAATGTTTTATTGGTGGAGATGGCTATGGTATGATGTAATGGCAATGGTGATGGATGTCGGTGTCGAAGATAGAGAAATCGGTCAAATATCGATTCAAATATAATATAATAAAAGTGTCTAGGGCTAGGGAATCTCCACTACGGATCTTCATTCGTCATTGTGAATAGTGAATCTCAATATTACTAGGCTTGCGTTGAGGTGAACTAGTCGTAACTGAATAGAGAACCAAGCTCACGCTCTCGCGCTATTGTCGGTCTATAGCAAACCTAGATTAGAGCCCACTCTCGTGCAAACCCTAACCTAAGCCACTAGCATTAGGATCGACATCATTGTCCAATCGCTTCTCGAGCCCACTCTCGTGCAAACTCGAGTCATGATCTAGGTTGTGATAGTTCGTATTCGTCCAATCTCTTGCAAACGAATATTGGTATAGACTTACAATTAAAAATCCTAGCTTTGGTCCAATCTCTTGCAAACCAAATCTAGAGAAATCCAATTGTAAATCTAAATCGAATATCTAGGCCTTCCCATCGATTAGAATCCAATCTCTTGCAAATCCCAAATCGATGGAAATCCCTAGCTATCCGTAGTAAATCAATCACAACCTAACCTCCTAGCAATTCTAGCAATTTAGAAATTCATTCATCACAAATATGAAATTAGATCCATAGGGTTCATCCCCATGCCCTAGAACAACAAATCTACTCTAGCATAGCAATAAGGATATGAGAATCAATAGAAATCATTGCTTGCATACAAAAAGATAGAAAAACAAAGATTCAAATAAAAAGAAGAAAATACTTAGCTTGATGAAGATCTTCAATCCAAAATACAAGCTTTTAGATCCAAGAGTGGGCCTAGGGCATGGCCTAACCTCTAAAATAATCCTAAGAAAAACATATGGGGGCTAAGAAAACATAATGGGGATCCCCTCTAATGGTGGCTACAAAACCCTTATATATCCCCCCAAAACCCTAGCAAGAAAACCCTAGAAAACCCCTCAAATTCGTGCCCAAAAACAGCTCAAACTGCAACTTAAAATCTGGGCCCGCCGCCGACTCGGCCGAGTAGAAAATGTGACTCGGTCGAGTGGAAATTCCTGCACTGCAGCGTCAACTTGCAGAAATTCTCCAGATTTCATCCGACCTCCGATTGGCGCATTCTTGGCGGTGTTGGAACCGTCATGAAGTCTACTATCCATAAAAATATGAGAAAAATAATTTGATTGCTGAAATGACAGCAGATTTCAAAATAGTGGGAGGCTGTCTGAAAATCTGGGCGCTGCGTGTCCTCGGCATCACTCGACCGAGTGGACTTCTCTACTCGGTCGAGTGAGCTTCTCTACTCGGCCGAGTGACAGACCCTGTAAAATTCCAGTAAGTCGGGGGTCTTGGGGGGTCTGTCTTCGGAGGTGGCTCGGCCGAGTGGCTTTACTCACTCGGTCGAGAGGCATTCGGCACTCGGCCGAGTCGGAACCGTCAAAAGCCTGTACATTTTCAGTAAGTCGGCCTCTTTTGATGGTGGATTTCTCATGCCACTCGGGCGATGTGATCTTCTTACTCGGTCGAGTGAGATATCATCCCTCGGCCGAGTGCACGCCCAATTCCTTCAGTTGGAGCGTGTCCGGACTGGTCGGCCGAGTGGTCTTCTTGCTCGGTCGAGTGAGTGCTCCACTCGGCCGAGTGGCATGCTGTAAATGCCCAATCTTCTCTGTTTCTCCTCATCGTCGTACCTACGGAGTTCCTTCTTCTTCCACCCGTCTCCCATCGCCGAATAGCCCTCAAAAGAGCCTTGGGCGGCGCTCCGGAGCGGGTGCAAGTCCCTTAAGCTCATTTTTGCTCCCGATCGCTCCATATTTCCTGAAATCCGACAAAAACAAGAAATATTGAAAAGTAACGCAATATCGTCGAATACTCGTGAAAATCACAATATGAGCAATCGAAATGGCGTGAAAACATGCAGAAAAAGGTGTAAAATATGGAGTGATCAAAATCCCCCAAGCTTACCTCTTACTCGTCCTCGAGGAAGATAAGTAGAGAGACGGACTCGGGAGATGAAAATAAAGAAAATGAAATAAAAAAGAAAGAACACGAGGTGGAAGGGGTCGCTAGATTCTTCTCTCGGATCTCAAGTCATAAGCTACACATCACGATAACTTGGAAAATACAAATCACATGCTATAAGGATTCCATATCTTACCTAAACATGGTACTTGCAAGTTTTTAAGAACAACAAAAGGGATTCTCTAAATTCATGCAATCAATTCATATCCACGTCACGCATTTCATAGGATTTAATATACAAATGTTGGCAATGCACTTTTCAATCAAAAGTTATAAATGAAGCATATAAGAATCACACCAAACATGCAATGGAGAATGGAATAAATCATGGCATTCACATATTTATGTCTATTCATAAGAAATCTCCATAACTAAAGTATTTTGCTAAGTTTCAGCATTATCAAACTTCCTCATTCGTGCACCTCTCCACTCTAATGTCGTACTCACTCATATGGTCAAACGAGTTCACCCCCCCAAGCTTAGCTTGAGGCATCGCATCTAAAGGAATATGATAGTGGAAAATGGGATTTTTGCCTTGGTTTTCCCAAGTATTTTGTGGCTCCAATAATGAGGTAGAGAAACATTTTTCTTTTTCTTTTGGACTTTGTTTCTCATTTTTTCTTTTTGGATTTTTGTAGGAGCTATTTGATTTGTATTTTTGGTTTTTTGGCTCCTTTTTGGACTTTTTGGAGCAAACTTTTCTTTTGTAGGGATTTTTTTTTGGGAAATAGATGCGATATAAGTAGCTTTAGGAGGTGAACTCAAGTGACATGTAGAGAATAAAAAGATATATGTGGAGAAAGAAATAATGTAACACTCGGTTCACTCTAAGATGTGCACGAACGGTTCAATAAGATAATACTTCAACTAAAACTCATATATAAGCATGGATATTCTCAATCATCTCAATAAAAAGTGAAGTCAAGCGGTAAAGCACACAATCATATCAGGCATGCAACAGAAGGTGAATAAGACAATAAAACTGATGCTTCAGATATACTAATGATGCGTGAATCTTGGTGCATTTCCAACAAAAGCATACTAAACACTAATCCATACATTCAGCTTCAATTAATATCATGCATTCATGTAGATGAATCATTAAAAGAAATGATAAGCAAGCACATGTGAATAGTAAGACTATGGAATACGCTAAGTAGCATGGCAAGGAATAATAAGCATCGTGATGGTTGCTAAAGCAATAAGAGATATCATCATAAGGAACGCATCTAGCAAAAGAAGAGAAAGTAAAATAAAGAAATAAGAAAAGATAAAAGAGAGGAAAGAAAAGAAAAACAAGCACACAATATGATGCATGAACACACATAAAAGGAAAATAAGATGGAAAATTCAAAAAGATGATGCAAAATTTTGAAAATTTTTAAAAACCCTAAAATAAAGTAAAAATGCAACTAATGCATCTAAATGGCATGGAAATGCACTCCCCCAAGCTTAAACTTCACATTGTCCTCAATGTGATCATAATGAAAGAATATGAGGAACAATGATAATAATAATGGGGTGAATGAAAAATGATGAAATGGATGAAATGAAATCCTAATGCAACTACATGCATATGCAATGATGCATGAGAGCGCTTTCCCCCAAGCTTATGCTAAACAATCCTATTCAAATGACTTAATCAAAAATGTCATGCCTTTGCAAAGCGTGATCAAGTCAAATGAATAAGAAAGTGAGTATTCACTTGAAAGAAATGCTCGATGGTGGTGAGCAAAAGGATGTGGCGTATCAAAATATGGAGAGGGGAATTAATATATATAATGGGTTTGGGGTGTAAAAGATTTTTGTGGCCGTCATATGAGGTGATATTTATTCAAACAAATCTATACGGTCCTCTCGCTGTCGAGAGGATTCGGGTTTATTGAAAGCATAAAAATTTCTACACTACTGGATTGATATCACCTATAGCAAAAGGCGGATCTAGTATATTTGCTGGTGCAGGCAACTGCTCCAACTGCTCATTCTGTGGCTCTGCCAGATGCGTGTGTCCACGGACTCCAACGAACTCCAGCAATGCATCCTCCAGCATTCCTACAAGGACTCCACCATCAGTTCGCTGCAAAAAATTCACCCTCGTAATAAAAGTATCCCAAAGAGGATCGTCTATAGAAATATATGGAATAAATAATGGTGGACGATACTTCCCTGGAAATAATCAAATACCCTCACGTGCCGTGATAGCTGTCTCCATGGTACCCTCTCTCAGCTGCTCAGGTAAATCAAGATCATAGGTGTGGACCTCCTCGATAGGCTCGTCGAACTGTGACACGTCCAAGCATACCTCCAGTCCATAATCGTATGTGTGCTGCAAAAGGTATGACGTGTCAAAAATATCTGAATCAAAATAAATATCTAATGGAATGCATGATTCAGAAATGGAGTGGGTAAAAATATCTCCCTGTGTGGGAGCAGTAAGCTCTATGGGATAGTCCTCGACATCAGTGGGAGGATGAGGTGGCTGCGGGAGCTCCAATGGAGGAGGGTAGTGCTCGGGATCCTCATGAATGGATGTGTCGTCGTCCCGATGCACGACCTCCTCGGTGATAAACTCTGGCTCCGTGTGTAATGCCTCCTCAAAAGCATGCTTCGGCTCCGCGAGGTAAATAACATCAATGTCTTCTCCATCTGAATCATCTCCATCCATCCACTCATCGTATGGACTAGCTGTGTCTGTGGGTGGGGGAGTGACGACGGTGAAACCCGGCTCTACAGCAACACATCCCGAGTGTCTCATCGCAGTTCTCTCATCAGAAGTGGCTACATCTGTGCCTGGTACCGTTGTCTCCTCAGAGGTGGAAGCATCGATGTCCTCAGCCTGCCGTCCAAGAATCTCATCCAAGTACGCATAAAAATGTGTGGTCCATATGATCACAGCCTCAGCAGAAGGTAGGGGTGGCTGCGGAAGCTCAACTATCGGTGGGCAAGACTCTGGATTTATCTGAATGAAGTTACCCTCGTCCCAAAGTGCTACCTCCGCAATGCAATGCTCTAGCTCCGCATGTGATGCCTCCTCGTGAACTATCAATGTAGGCTCTCTCTGGAATGGTGATGCTGGCTGCTCAGGTGTGTCAACTTGTGGGGATGTATCATGTGGAGGGGAATGCCCGCAAGCAATCCGAAAATATAGTCTCTTCCCCTCAAGACTGACATGGATGTCCTCCTCAATTGTTCCTGCAGCTGAAACACGGTTCATAACAAAATCTACAAATCGTAGCTTAAATGTGTCACCTGCTGTAATGCTCTCTGAACCGGTGAACCTCACTGACTCCAAGAGGCCCTCCAATAAGTTCCGAAATGCTTCCTCCTCAAAATCTGTGGTCCACATAATACCATCCATAACACCTGATCAACAAAGATAAATACCTGGAGAAAAATATTAGTGGCACAAAAGAATATAGAAATGATAGTAATGGTGGCGGGGGTGAAAAATTCTTTTTGGTAAAATTTTTTTTTCGTAGTCTAATAAACCTAATTGTGACAAATTGGCACCCAACGGGAAACACCTCCCCGGCAACGGCGCCAAAAACTTGATCGCTCTAAAATGCAACCCAAGAGCACGACCTAGTATGGCGCAACGGTGCCAGAAACTTGGTCGGCCCCAGATACACACCCGGAGAACGATTGTAGTTTTACCGCAAGCGCACGGTCAAGTGGCGAGCGGGTATCGAACACGAGGAGGTGGTGTCGGTTCCAATCTATCCTAGGTTGGTTTGACTACGAATGTTTTATTGGTGGAGATGGCTATGGTATGATGTAATGGCAATGGTGATGGATGTCGGTGTCGGAGATAGAGAAATCGGTCAAATATCGATTCAAATATAATATAATATAAGTGTCTAGGGCTAGGGAATCCCCACTACGGATCGTCATTCGTCATTATGAATAGTGAATCTCAATATTACTAGGCTTGCGTTGAGGTGAACTAGTCGTAACTGAATAGAGAACCAAGCTCACGCTCTCGCGCTATTGTCGGTCTATAGCAAACCTAGATTAGAGCCCACTCTCGTGCAAACCCTAACCTAAGCCACTAGCATTAGGATCGACATCATTGTCCAATCGCTTCTCGAGCCCACTCTCGTGCAAACTCGAGTCACGATTTAGGTTGTGATAGTTCGTATTCGTCCAATCTCTTGCAAACGAATATTGGTATAGACTTACAATTAAAAATCCTAGCTTTGGTCCAATCTCTTGCAAACCAAATCTAGAGAAATCCAATTGTAAATCTAAATCGAATATCTAGGCCTTCCCATCGATTAGAATCCAATCTCTTGCAAATCCCAAATCGATGGAAATCCCTAGCTATCCGTAGTAAATCAATCACAACCTAACCTCCTAGCAATTCTAGCAATTTAGAAATTCATTCATCACAAATATGAAATTAGATCCATAGGGTTCATCCACATGCCCTAGAACAACAAATCTACTCTAGCATAGCAATAAGGATATGAGAATCAATAGAAATCATTGCTTGCATACAAAAAGATAGAAAAACAAAGATTCAAATAAAAAGAAGAAAATACTTAGCTTGATGAAGATCTCCAATCCAAAATACAAGCTTTTAGATCCAAGAGGGGGCCTAGGGCATGGCCTAACCTCTAAAATAATCCTAAGAAAAACATATGGGGGCTAAGAAAACATAATGGGGATCCCCTCTAATGGTGGCTACAAAACCCTTATATATCCCCCCAAAACCCTAGCAAGAAAACCCTAGAAAACCCCTCAAATTCGTGCCCAAAAACAGCCCAAACCGCAACTTAAAATCTGGGCCCGCCACCGACTCGGCCGAGTAGAAAATGTGACTCGGCCGAGTGGAAATTCCTGCACTGCAGCGTCAACTTGCAGAAATTCTCCAGATTTCATCCGACCTCCGATTGGCGCTTTCTTGGCGGCGTTGGAACCGTCATGAAGTCTACTATCCATAAAAAATATGAGAAAAATAATTTGATTGCTGAAATGATAGCAGATTTCAAAAGAGTGGGAGGCTATCTGAAAATCTGGGCGCTGCGTGTCCTCGGCATCACTCGGCCGAGTGGACTTCTCTACTCGGTCGAGTGAGCTTCTCTACTCGGCCGAGTGACAGACCCTGTAAAATTCCAGTAAGTCGGGGGTCTTGGAGGGTCTGTCTTCGGAGGTGGCTCGGCCGAGTGGCTTTACTCACTCGGTCGAGAGGTATTCGGCACTCGGCCGAGTCGGAACCGTCAAAATCCTGTACATTTCCAGTAAGTCGGCCTCTTTTGATGGTGGATTTCTCATGCCACTCAGGCGATGCGATCTTCTTACTCGGCCGAGTGGGATATCATCCCTCGGCCGAGTGCACGCCCAATTCCTTCAGTTGGAGCATGTCCGGTCTGGTCGGCCGAGTGGTCTTCTTGCTCGGCCGAGTGAGTGCTCCACTCGGCCGAGTGGCATGCTGTAAATGCCCAATCTTCTCCGTTTCTCCTCATCGTCGCTCCTACGGAGTTCCTTCTTCTTCCACCCGTCTCCCATCACCGAATAGCCCTCAAAAGAGCCTTGGGTGGCGCTCCAAAGCGGGTGCAAGTCCCTTAAACTCATTTTTGCTCCCGATCGCTCCATATTTCCTGAAATCCGACAAAAACAAGAAATAGTGAAAAGTAACGCAATATCGTCGAATACTCGTGAAAATCACAATATGAGCAATCGAAATGGCGTGAAAACACGCAGAAAAAAGGTGTAAAATATGGAGTGATCATTATCCAACCTCGAAGGTCGACCTCGAGCCCTTCAACCTTGAACGATCGGCGTAGCGGTCGCTCGTTAATTCGGGGTGAAAAGGGTATATTTATACCCCCTAACTACCCCCATTTTGTGCTAAGAATTATACTTAAACTTGCTCTTTTTGGTATATTTTCATTTCATTTCATTTTAGAGCTTATTCTCATTCTTGGCACAAAATATGGATTTTATCGTCGTTATTGGATTCCTATTATTTTTCATATGCTCCTGACATTATTTTGATCATATCTCCATTTTTTGGGAATTATTTGATTACGTGAATAATTTATATGGAATTTTGGAAGTAAATATTAATTTATAATAGTCATTATATTAATTTTCTCATTATATAGACTAATTCTCCTCCTTATATTTTTCAGGTACTCCTAGGGATCTTGTGGATTTTTCAAAATTTTCTGGGATTTTTCTGGGACTCCTAGGTATTTTTCGGCAATTCAGAAAAAGGGATTTTAAATGGAGCGCCACGTGGCGCGATCTGGAGGCGCCACGTGGCGCCGAGATGCTCTTTTGATATAGGCGGGCCGCCGCTGAGTGTCTTAGTAATAAAAACAAAAACAACAAAAACAAAAGGCCGCCTGCGGCCCGCTCGCTGAGTGGGCCGCACAAAGAAAAAAATAATATAATTTTAAAAAAAAAGAAACCCCGAACGCGGGCCGGCCCAGCGGCCGGCCCGCCTCCCCAATTGCAGCAGCGAGCGGGGCGTTTATTGCGGGCGATCAGAGCTCACGGGTCGGGCGCGATCCGCGCCCGACTCACAATGTTATTAAGGGCTGCCTGTGCGAAAAATTGGGGGAAGTTCGTTTTTTTGAGCTGCTCTTCGGCCAAGCTTGCTGTTTTTTGTTTTTTTAGGGTTTGGGAGTGCTCTTCTTCCCCAAAGCTTGGGCTAGGGCTTGGAGGCCATTGGATGATGGAGAAGCTTGGTGGAGGAGCAAATTGGTATAGGGAAGGCTCATTTGGGGAGATCTTGGGTGAATTTTTTCCTCTTCCCCTTTGTATTTTGCACTTCTCATTTTGTAATGAACTTGTGATGAATTTGTTAATAAATCTCATCTTGTTTACTATGATTGAGTAGTGTGATTGGTGTGGGTTGTGACTCATTGAGATTGGTTGTGAATTTTAGCCCTAATTTCCTCTTGCTTATTATCTTGCTAATCTTAGATGAATTTTAGGGCACACTTTTATTGGTTAAGACCCGAAATGGCGCAATCCGAGATGAATCCATGCTCCTAATTTGATTAGTGCTATGATGATGCATCCATGCTTATTGCAAATTTTCGTGTTCATGAAAGCTAAATTTTCCGATTGAGTGTCCTTAGCCGGATGATCAATTGAGTTATATGGGGGTAATTAGAGTTTAATTAACACCAATCTTAGTGAACCCACAACACATACTCCTCGCCTTGCTATCCTAAATGCTCATTTGGTTCTCTAACCCTATCCACTTGGGATAGATTTTTTTAGTTTCACCACACGTTTTTCCCACACTTTTCCACTGTTAGCGAAGTGGTTGTAAAACGCTTTATTTTATTTATCGATCAATTTTGTGAATATAGAACGACTTGTCCCTGTGATCCGACCCGGTACTCACCGGTTATTTTTATTGCATTGACACTCCCACGCTTGGGAGTGGAAGGCGTGCTCCATGCGCGTCCTCCCGTGTCAACCAATTGGCGCCGTTGCCGGGGACAACGGTTTCTATTATTAGCATTTTTGATTGATTTTGAAATTTTTAGTGTGATGCTTGTATCTCTTAGTGTGTGTCTTTCCGTTTATTTATTTTCCACTTATTGAGTCTTTTTGTTGTTTATCTTCGTTTTCTTGAAAAAAAAAATTAAACATGGCATCATCTTCAGATTTTTCCGACGTTGATTTGGAGGATATCCCACTTTCGCCATACTTTCATGGCTTGGAGTGGGAGAACCCTCATTTACATATTAAAAAATTTGAAGAATGGATGTATTCATGTCTTGGTGGGAATATCGGTGATGATTGCATATATTTTAGATTTTTTCGCTCTTCTTTTCGAGATGATGCTAGACTTTGGTTTGATTCATTGTCTCTTGACTCACATTTTACTTGGTTGTCATTTCAGACTGAATTTCTCCGAGTGTTTTTACCTATTTTCTTGGAGCAGGTACAGGGGCGGCAGGCCATGGAGCAGTACATAGCGAGCTTTGTCCAAGCTGAGTGGGAGGCCTACCATCAGGCTTGGCGGAGGTCCACTGATTTGGTGCTTGCATGTCCACACCAGAGCTTTCACGAGGATCATCTCCTGCAGATCTTCTACACAGGAGTATCGCCATCTAGGTGAGATTTTGTGCAGATGAGCTGCGGTGGGGAGTTCTTTGATTATTCGACCGAGGATTCATGGTGTTACATGAGGGACCTTGCAGAGTATAAGGAGACAGTCCAGTAGGTCCAGGACCAGCCTGAGGAGCCAGCTGAGGGCTCATTCCATTACGGCCCTATGAAGGAACACGCAGAACATGATGATGGGGTGCATTGGAGCCAAGTAGAGGAAGCTGAACGTCCATATTTTGCGAAGTCAGAGAAGATGGATGATGGAGTGTGTATCGACCACGACAGTGACACGATGCATTTTCATTTTGAGGTTGAGGATGAAGCGGATGTGCATGATGGCCAAGAGCAGATTGAGGATACCATGGGGCCTGAGCCACAGTCCACTTCAGAGTTAGCTTCACAGGTCAATGCAATTGAGTATTTAGGGAGGACGACTGAGATGAACTATTTCTGGGATGATGAGGATGATGCGTGCTTGGATTTGCCTGAGACATGTCTACCTACAGTCCTGTCACAGATGTCACTTCCCTCGCCTCAGGATGCGCACTTGCCAGTCATCGAGTAGGTTTGTCAGGAGCAGTTACCAGTTGTGGGGAGTGCCGCAGAGATTGTTGATATTGATGTCGAGGAAGAGGACAGCGACGAGGATTATGACATGGTATATATTGAGCCCGAGCTCCCTCCTACTCCAGTTTTCTCTCTGCAGCCACTTCCACCCCTCCTGAGGCCGTGCATCATCCCGAGCCTAGCATCACATCTCAGGGAAGTTCCCTTCTTTTCCCTCCACCCCCGAATCAAATTATTTAATTCCATATCATAATGATTCGGATTATCGTCATTTGATCGTAAATTCATTTATTCATTTCGACGACCTATTTGGCAAGCTTTTCACTTGGATGGGCGCCCTCGCCCAATTATTTTTGACACGACCCATCTCCACTATTTGGCAGGAACCCATCATAAGGAGATGCTTGGGGTTGTGTCTCTTGCCACTAATGCCCGCAATGGAGGTAGGGCATTGGACGTGGCGACACTCGCGGAGGAGCGTAAGGATATGATCGAGCAGTTGCCACCACCGGTATACATCCGAGATCCGCCTTTTGCTAAGGTGTATTCTTTCATTTACGTAGTGTAAATAAATAAAATCAAAAGTTAGTTAGTTTGCTTTTGCATGTTTGCTTTCGTGTGCTTTTCTTTTCTTTTCTAGGATCTTTTGCCGAGATCTAATACTCTCCCAACATTGCAGACAATGTTTATTTTAAGTTGGGGGGGAGAGTGTTAGAATCTTTAGGTTTGTTAGGATTCTAATGGTAGCAAAAAAAATTTTTTAGATACCTCCATCTTGCTTTCATCCAATGAACTTCATTGCATATCATATTTGTCCTCCGTGTCCCTTTGCCGTTAGCTTTATGCGTAGTCCCTACATGCTTAATGACATGCAATTTTTTCGGATTATCAGTTTGGCATCAAACTTATGGATATTTGATTGGCGTGTTTTAATTTCTTTTCCAATTTGGATTCAAATGCTAATATGCCATGTATGAGACTATTTCATATGGCGTGATGCTCTTTTCGAAATAATTTTGGAAAAGTTTGGTGTAAGTGATTGCATGAGTTGGGATGAATGGTGTAGTTTTTAATTGGATTGGGTGTGGCCATTTGGTTATGTTTGTTTTCCTCCTAAGGAGTGGGTGGATGAGTTGATAACATGTGTTTAGAATGAAAAAGAGAGTTGATATAAGCGATTGGTTTTTCTAATCAAATCGAGTAGCCGGTGCCCCACGAAACATTGGGGAGGACGCCAAAGATGAGATTTAGGGAATCATTCCATCCATTTGCATATAAAGCGTCATCGCGTGTATGCAAATGTGGTCGTGTTTGCATTTCATAGCATTATCGCGTGAATGCAAAACATAAACATCCAAAAAAAGAAAACAAAAAAAGAAGGAAAAAGAAAAGAAAAGAAAATTGAATGAATAAATGAAAGAATAAGCAACATGAGTGATGCAATCTCATCCCCCACCACTTAGAGGAATTTCTTTTGTTTTTGGCCATTTCCATGAATTTTGGAAACTTTGTCATTTGAGATATATCCTAATGAATGTGATACGGGCTTATTACCTCACTTTTCTTTGAATTGGATTGAGGAGTGTCATTTGTTATTTACTTTCATACATTGGGTATATTGTCTTTGAAATCAATTGGAAATACCATATGGAGTATGCCATGAGAATATCTTGAGTTTGGTACATGTTTTTCACTTTAATCTGAATTTATCGCATATTTTGCTAGGGACTAGCAAAAAGCTAGTTGGGGTGTGATTCGGGGTGAAAAATGTATATTTATACCCCCTAACTACCCCCATTTTGTGCTAAGAATTATACTTAAACTTGCTCTTTTTGGGTATATTTTCATTTCATTTCATTTTAGAGCTTATTCTCATTCTTGGCACAAAATATGGATTTTATCATCGTTATTGGATTCCTATTATTTTTCATATGCTCCTGCCATTATTTTGATCATATCTCCATTTTTTGGGAATTATTTGAGCATGTGAATAATTTATATGGAATTTTGGAAGTCAATATTAATTTATAATAGTCATTATATTAATTTTCTCATCATATAGACTAATTTCTCCGCCTTATATTTTTCAGGTACTCCTAGGGATCTTGGGGATTTTTCAGAATTTTCTGGGATTTTTCTGGGACTCCTATGTATTTTTCGTCAATTATTTGGAAGAGAAAAGATGGGTTTAAATCAGAAAAAGGGATTTTAAATGGAGCGCCACGTGGCGCGATCTGGAGGCGCCACGTGGCGCCGAGATGCTCTTTTGATCTAGGCGGGCCGCCGCTGAGTGTCTTAGTAATAAAAAACAAAAAAAACAAAAGGCCGCATGCGGCCCGCTCGCTGAGCGGGCCGCACAAAGAAAAAAATTATATAATTTTTAAAAAAAGAAACCCCGAACGTGGGCCGGCCCAGCGGCCGGCCCGTTCCCCAATTGCAGCAGCGAGCGGTGCATTTATTGTGGGCGATCAGAGCTCGCGGGTCGGGCGCGATCCGCGCCCGACCCGTAATGTTATTAAGGGCTGCCTGTGCGAAAAATTGGGAGAAGTTCGTTTTTTTGAGCTGCTCTTCGGCCAAGCTTGATGTTTTTTGTTTTTTTAGGGTTTGGGAGTGCTCTTCTTTCCCAAAGCTTGGGCTAGGGCTTGGAGGCCATTGGATGGTGGAGAAGCTTGGTGGAGGAGCAAATTGGTAGAGGGAAGGCTCATTTGGGGAGATCTTGGATGAAATTTTTCCTCTTCCCTTTGTATTTTGCACTTCTCATTTTGTAATGAACTTGTGATGAATTTGTTTATAAATCTCATCTTGTTTACTATGATTGAGTAGTGTGATTGGTGTGGGTTGTGACTCATTGAGATTGGTTGTGAATTTTAGCCCTAATTTCCTCTTGCTTATTATCTTGCTAATCTTAGATGAATTGTTAGGCACACTTTTATTGGTTAAGACCCGAAAGGGCACAATTCGAGATGAATCCATGCTCCTAATTTGATTAGTGCTATGATGATGCATCCATGCTTATTGCAAATTTTCGTGTTCATGAAAGCTAAATTTTCCGATTGAGTGTCCTTAGCCGGATGATCAATTGAGTTATATGTGGGTAATTAGAGTTTAATTAACACCAATCTTAGTGAACCCACAACCCATACTCCTCGCCTTGCTATCCTAAATCCTCATTTGGTTCTCTAACCCTACCCACTTAGGATAGATTTTTTAGTTTCACCACTCGTTTTTCCCACACTTTTCCACCGGTAGCTAGGTGTTTGTAAAACGCTTTATTTTTCTTTATCGATCAATTTTGTGAATATAGAAAGACTTGTCCCTGTGATCCAACCCGGTACTTACCGGTTATTTTTATTGCATTGACACTCCTACGCTTGGGAGTGGAAGGCGTGCTCCTTGCGCGTCCTCCCGTGTCAACCACTCATAGGTCGATCGAAGGTCGTATCACCCTCAACTACCATCATTCGACCCTGGTTCCTCCAACCAAGGGTCCCACTCCTGACGGTGACAAGGCTCCAGCTCAGCGCTTCGAGTCTCAGTCAGCTGGACAACTGTCCTGGTCAATTTTGGCATTAACAATATATATATGTACATGTATATACATATATGTATATATATACATATATGTATATATATGTGTGTGTGTGTATATATATACATTCAGTTACACATTCATATTTGTATGTCTAGTCTTGGGAAAGATTGCATATATGAAGGATAATGACTAATCAATTTGTATAAGATGGCACCGTCCTACTAGAATGCCTAGAATACAGAGGAACATATAGTGATCTTTTATGCTTAATCCTCACGGGAATCTCAATCTTTACCGAAATGAGCTTGACTCGTTAGAGATGTCACATGTTTGAAACACTAAATTTTATATTGTAAGTTGAACTTATCATATACAAATTTCGTAGTCTATCGATTTTCTTATGTCATTCGTGCTTGGGTTATTTAGGAGCCATATCAAGAATGTTTCAAGCTTCTTCTGAATGAATGTATCACACATGTTGCAATTTGGCATGTGAGAGTACACGTTTTCTGCTAGGAGACCATTGAGATGCATGTACCGATCGTGTTTTATGACAAATTGGGATTACTGAGAGAATCCCAATTCCATTTTAGGGCCATGCTTGTGAAGATCGGTCGACACCATAATAATGGGAGCAAGCTATAAGACTGTTTTCCCAAGATTGGTTGCTAAGAGCGCAATGAGGGGTTGAGATGAGGATGCCTCCTACATCATTAGAGGATTATATGAGTTAGTATTTGGGGATCACCCAGAGGTTAAAATTCACTAGACAAGAGCTCCATACTCGGACATGCCACGTGATCGTATCGAGTGCCAATTGGTAAATATTATCTATATGATTATGATTATGTGTTTATTGTGCCCTTGGTATATCTTATTTGCATGTATATTCTTTGTTTTGTAGGTCGACACATTACTTGAAATTGATAACTTAATGTTATGGTCTTTACATGAACCAAACACAGCCACCAGCTGGTCTTACAGAAGTATCATTAGAAACCTGATTAAATCTGTGATGAGTCATACAATGCTCCTTCCATCCAATTGCGAGACGAGTCATCTTTATTGATTTCATTGGTGTGAATCAACCATGTCTACAATTTCTAATGATAACTCAATCTGTTACGAAATGTGCCACTACAACCCAATATGCACAACTACTTATTTACACCCATAAATTATGATCAATAGTTTCATGACGAAACGAAGAAGATGTTGGACCTTCTCAAGGGCACATATTAACTTCACGTCATCATTTAATGTAATAGCCAATGTTTTTTTGTTTACGATTGTTTTATATATAGCTTTGGGTTTTGTATGTAATTAAAATTAAGATGAATGTGTATTGACATTGTCTTCGACATTTGTATTACAATTGAATTTAATTTTTTATTTGTATTTAGTATTTTGATTAAATAGAAATGTATTTGGATTTTTATTAGAAATTTCATTATATTTGATGTGATTGTATTGGATATTGTATTAGTATTTAATTGAATATTATATTGGGATATTCACATTTTTTATTAAAGATATGTATTGGACTTATATTAGGTATTTGGCTAGAATTTTGGTTGAATGGGGTATGTATATAGTGGTTAGGAGGGTGTGAATTTGGAGTGGGAATTATCCTTTCCATTCCCTATCAACATGCTTCCTTCGATTGGAAGTCATACTTTTTCCTATATCGAATCAATTTTTATCATGACATAAATGTCAGAAGGTTGATAGCAAAAGCTGAAGGCATCATAAGGGAATCAATTAATCATTGCAAGCTTCATGATGCTGATGTTGAACCGAAAATATGCCCTTAATGTTTTACCAGTTGGTCCAATCACTAACAAAATCTCTATATCTCTCTTTTATCATCTCTTCTTTAATAATGGACTAATTTACTTTTTATTTTATTTTAATAGCTAGAAGCATTGAAATTGTGGTTGAAGAGAGTGTGCATGTTGTAGTGTATGAAGGTGTGAATATGGTATGTGGTGATTGTGGTTGAAAGGGGTGTGTATGGGATGGTGTAAGAAGTTGTGAAATTGGAGAGGGTAAACTATGCATGAACTGGCCGGATTGCCTATCCCAACCATTTTGTTCCACTGCTTACAGAGCGTAGACTAGAAAGTGGCATGCTCCTTGCTCTCTAATCTGCTTTCTAAGTAGGCAACTCTTTGGTCTGCTCTTTGGCAAATAGTAAAGAAAATTGGCCAGGGCTGCCAACCCCGGTCAATTCAACATGACCGGGGTTGGCAACCCTGGCCATTTTTGTGACTACCAACTTAGTGCAGAATCACCCACTATCGTACTGACGTGGCAAAAGTTGAACAATTTTGGTAAACTTGGTCGATTCTTGTAAATATTTTAATCTCTGGCTTTTTTTCGAAAATTTGTCCTTACTTGAATGATTTAAACAAGTGAAACAACAACACTAAAACATTACTTTAACAATTTTATATAAAATTTTAATTGAATACTTTTCATTTCTCCGAATTCGATCCATATTTTACCTGCCAATTTGAATCTATATCCATGTTTCATTACAATTATTCATTCCGTAAAAAGGAGTTATTATATGCAAGACCTATTTGCTGAACAAACAGACCACTTATTACATGTTAACCATTCCAAATTTACATGTATGCCATTGTTACTTTTCCTCTTTTACCCTTCAAACCACATCCTCTACTGCCTTTCTGTTCTCCTTTGTCGCCGGTGTCGATGGCTACATCCATAGCCCCGCAGCCCTCTGCAGCTGATCGCAGCCCTCGCCTTTCACGCCTCCTCCTCATCTTTTTATTCCCCCTTCTTCCGCCTTTTCATTCTCCTTCAAAAAACCACCCCTCCATCTTCTTCCTCCACCCTACATTCATTCCTCGCCCCCCTACCTTCATTCCTCCCCCTTCCACTCTTTCACTGACACCATTAAACTTCATCCCTCTATCTCTCATCTTCCTCATCCTTTAACCCATAGTTTCCCTCCTCTTCATTCCTCACCTCTCCCCTTTTTCGTCGCCATCGCCACTGCGGGGGATGGAGGAGGAGGGAGAGTCGAGAGAGACGAGGGGCTGCGGGAGGTCGCGGGGCTGTAGCTGCGAGGATGTGGGGGAGGATGAGGGAGACGATAGCGATAATATGGAGATATGATGTTGTGTGTGAAGTTAAAAAAATGTTTTTAAATCTGTTTGGGTGTGTGTAAAGTGGTCCGTTTGCGGATCAATTTGGTCTGTGCGCTTAGTAACTCCCAAAAAATTTCTTACTTGAAATATCCAAATGGAATTGCTATGCACATAACAAATTTTCCTCTGCGCACGACCAGTCAAACTTTTGGAAAAATAACGAAAGTGCCATTTTCAAAAACCCCAAAATACACACCCCCCCACCAATACATACCACGCATAACATGCAATTGCATGTTGTGCGCGTGTTCTAAATTTGTTAAGGATTTTCTATCCTAGATAAAAATTGATGCTTGTGTTAGGTATTAGCTTCTTAGACCAATATAGTTTTGATGATGATCACAACATTATGTTGTTGCTAATGACTTTTAATGTTTTATTCTCATGTTTAACAATTGAAGAAAAGCATTTTGAAGACTAAAAGTTTGGTGAAAGGATGGACATCAAGAGGAGCATTGCCATAGCTTGGAGCTTGATGAAAGGAAGCTCATTAAGAGGTGCCAAAGCTTGGAAGATGATGGGAAGACTTAATGCAACTCAAAGCTTGAGGTCTTAGACTCTAGGAAAAGCTATTGTAATTCATGTATTTTACTTTATTGCTTATCTCATTTGAGTCATATGATTATTGTAATGCCTTGATTAGATGGTCATACACACATGCATGCATCATAAACATCTTAATGAACCATAGGATCAACTTAGAACACATCCCAATAGGTTCATTTAGTCAAAACTTGTGTGGACACGTTGGGCTAACATCAGGGGCCTGTTGTAGAAACTACATGCGCCTATGTGGTCATCAGGGGCATGGTGACTCTTCTTCAGGCGCCTATCATGTTTACCCAAGAGCTGCCTGCCTATTGATTTTTCAGACCAGTTTGTCTTCAAAATGCAATCAGTTTTTCTGTAGTTCTAATTTTTCATCCAACCCACTTGTATTGATTAGATAAGTTACTAAGCTTTCCAACCCAACTTTAATCACTCTATTTCGATATCTGTAGTGGCAGATATGACTGTTTTAGTGATCAGCTCTCCTGAAAATCAGCATGTTGTTTCTGATTTTTCAGACTAGCCTGCCTTCAAAATGCAATCAGTTTTTCTGTAGTTAGAATTTTTCTTCCAAACCACTTGCATTGGTTAGCTAACTTACTAAGCTTTCCAACCCAACTTGAATCATTCCATTCCAATATATGTAGATATAGATCGGTTAGTGAAGATGTATCCAGAATTTTAGAATGTTGATTTTTAGCAACACATGGGCCTGATCTCTCTTCATTAGTCGCCTGTTGACCATTAAAAGGGGCATGTTAAACCTTCATCAGGTGCCTGGTCCAGTTGTGTTTTGGCCCATTTTTAGCCATTGGGATTCTTAGTTTTTTGGTCATTTGGCTTGGATTCTTAGCTTTTCTTAGGCTGTTTTAGGTCCTTATATATAGGAGAATGCTTATTTCATTTAGAACTCTTGGAAAACTTTGAAGATCATATAATATCTTCATTAGCCTCTCCTCCTTCATTCCTTTCATTAGAGCTTCATTCTTATGCTATAACATCTAAGCTCTATGGAATTTCTCCAATGGATTTCAATCTCATTCCTTTCTTGGTGAACATCTTTCTTCTCTTCATTCTTACACTCAATTGAGAATTATTAGGGTTCAATCCTAGAAGAGAGAAGGATGAACATGTGCAATCAAAGTCTCATCTCAAGCACTTAGCTTTTACACTTGCATGCTTTCATCTACACTTTGGAAGATCATTTCAAGGCATAGTTAAGTGTTACTTTGTTTCATCTTTTGTAAAACCCTAACTCTCTTTGTGGGAGTTAGTTTCTCCCTTTGTGGGAGGTTGGGTCCTTGTGTAGGACTAACCCGTGTGTAGGGTTTAAGTTCTTCCTTTGTGGGAGTGAGTGAGAGTGACTAACCCTTGTGTGAGGTTACCATTGTGTAGGGGTTGTATTCACTACCTTGTATAGGATTAATAGTGGATATTGGTGTGGCTGGATGTACCCAACGTTGGGAAACCAGGATAAATTCTTTGTGTTTGTGTTTGCATTTGCGTTTGCTTATTTGTGTTGATTAATCTCCTCTAGCACTTATAATTCCGCATTTGCAAGTTTAATTTTTAAATATACAATTATTGCCATTACACTATTCGCCCCGCTCTAGTGAGTGTGTTGTTTAGTATTGCAAGGTAGACGGTCCTTACAATTGTATCAGAGCAAGTTTGAGGCATTCTAACAACTATGGCATTCAATGCTTCATCATTGTCTCAAGAAGAATGTCTATCAATCGTTCGACCCCCGCTCTTCAACGGAATGAACTACCAAAGTTGGAAGATCAATATGATGATCTACTTGGAGGATCAAGACCTATGGAATGTCATGGAGTCTCTTTTTGTGCCGCCGCTACAAGGACAAAGGCAGAGAAGGATTTCACTAAATCCAATGCTAGGGCAATGAACGCATTCCATTGTGCCATCAACCACAATGAGTTCAACTGCATCTCCATGTGCAAATAGGCCAACGAGATTTGGCATACCTTGGAAATTACTCATAAAGGGACTTCAAAGGTAAAGAAATCTAAACAAAGCGTGTTTAGATCTAAATATGAATTGTTTAAGATGCAGGAAGGAGATAACATCTTGGACATGTTCACAAGGTTTACGGATATCATAAATGCATTAAAAGGACTTAGGAAGGTGATTTCTCAATAGGATCGAGTGGAGAAGCTCCTTGACTCTCTTACATCTCAATAGGCGTCAAACGCCAACGGTATTGTGGAGTCAAACGACATGACCAAATACACCATTGCGGAGTGCATTGGGAATCTCATGTCATATGAATTGACACGTCTATATATGAAATACATTCAACCATCCAAGCCCGAGAAGCTGGAGAAGCCAAAGGAGATTGCATTCCATGTCGCGAAGGAGCCAATCAAATGGAGAAAGAAATTCCATCAAGAAGCCTCAAGTGAAGAAGATGGAGAGCATGAGGCCAGTGATGATGATATCATGGAGATTGCCAAGCAACTCAAAGCATTCTTAAAGGACAAGCAAGGTAACTCTTGATCAAAGTTTGTCTCCAAATCTAACAAGACTCCTACTTGTTTCAATTGTAGAGGTAAAGGTCAGCTTTCTACCGAATGCCCTTCTAAACCCTCCAAAAAATCTTACAAAGGGAACGGGAAGAAATTTTGGAAAGGGAAGTCCAAATACAAGAACAAGAAGAAGGATCTTGTTGGTATTTTTGATGAGTCAAGTGAGGACTCATCAAGTGATGAAGAAGAAGATCATAAGGAAGAGGCTTACATGTGCTTCTAGGCATTCGATGACTTCTCTACAAGTGGAGATGAAGAGGAAGAGATTCTCAACTCCAATGAAGAAGGTTGCTTCATGGCTATTGAGGAAGATTCTTTATCAAGCTCTAGCGAGGAGGAGTGCAAAAATGAGGACGATAAAGATGTGGAGGAGCCAAAGCTATCATCTGAGGAGCTTGAATATTGAAATGAGGAGCTCTCCAAAGGGGTGAGTAAATGTTGGACCTGGATCTAAGCCTAGAGGGTGGGTGAATATGCTAACAAAAATATTCGTGCACACACACGAAATCACAGGCAGTTATACAGCACAAATAATAAAATGCAGGGTAATAAAGACAATCACAGAGTGCACAACAGATTTACCCTGGTTCGGTCGCCCCAACGACCTACTCCAGCCCCCAAGCAGATACTAGAATTAATATGTTACTGGGTACAACTACAATGAGCTACGAGCCCCAACTCAACTCTCACCTAGTTCGCACCACACTCACCAAAGTGCTAAACACTATCAATCTAGTAAATGCTCTCTCTTGACAAGCAGCAACTCGTCAAGACCCTCTTGTCTAGCCCCAACTAGACAAGACCCCAAAAGAATGTAAATTTCACCTACAAAGATTTATACACCAAGTACACAAATATAAAGTAATAAGAGTTTAGAAAGGCTCAATTCGTGTAGGTGTAGTCGTCTCTGTCAATCAGCCCAGGTCAGAACTAATCTGACAAGATGTAGTCGTCATGGCCGCCTCTGGATGATGCTTTGAAGTTGCGGCTATGTTGATGAACCCCCTTTGAAGTTGCGGCCTAATAGAAGCCCTCCTTTACTTTGACACTTGCAGCAATGGTAGATGAGAGCTTCTTGCTATGTTGCGTAATAGAGAACTTAGGACTTGAAGCTTGCGATAATGGGAGGAGGACCACCTTTACTTGGCTTGCGATAATGTTGATGATGTCCCTTAAATCTTGCGGCCAGGGGATGCGATGGAGCTCTTGGCTTGCGGCAATGGTGGAGAAGTCCCCTTTGGATGTCGCGCAATGTGAGGAGAGTTGCTCTTGGATTTGCTTGTGCAATGGAGTTGAAAGTTCTTGGCAATGGAGCTTGCTTGCAAGGATGTTGTGCAATGTAGGAGATGGGCTCTTGGCAATGTAGATTTCGGCAGAGAGTTTGGTGGCTTGCGCAAAAGAGGATGGGCTTGAAGCTTGATGTATTGCACAAGGAGAAGATGATGAGCTCTCCTTTGATGTTACGGCCCTAGGGTTTTTGATGCTTTGACTTTTTCTTTGTTGTTGGCCGCACCCCCTTGAATATGTGTATTTGGCCTCCTTCAATTGCTCTCCTTTGAATGTGAGTTTATATAGGATAAGAGGGGATCAATTAGGATCAAATAGAATCCCATAATTGAAGGAGATTGGATGGAATCCTAACTTGAATAGGATTTGAAATAACCATATGGAAGATCTCTTCTAATCACAATAGGATATGGAGTTTGAATTTGGATTGCAATAGGATTTGAATTTGAATGGCAATGAGATTTGAATTGGATCTCATTTAATCACAAAATGATTTGCATGAGATTTGGTTCATCCATCTTTGATATGAATGAGATCTCTCCATATCTCTCCATCTTTGAACAAGTCCAAATTGCAAATGAATTGCAATTTCTCCATCACTTTGACTAAGTCTTATTTGCATATTTCTCCATCACTTTGACTAAGTCCCCCCTTTGAGAGTATTTACGAGCTTGCCACTCCTGAAAACACTTAGCACACACGTCAAATTGTTCACACACGTTTGTTATCATCAAACACGAAGTCATCGATAGTTGTATCCAACGACACGTTGTATTCAACAATCTCTCCCTTTTGATGATGACAAACCAATATAAGATTTGAGCAATAACGATCCAAATAGTATCATCGTGACATGTGTGTGTGAAGTGTGATGATGGAGGAAATAATACAAATACAATGATATGCAATGTTGTTCAACATATATGCATGCTCCCCCTATATTCATGCTCCCCCTTTATTCATCATCCCCCTTGAACATATATTCATTAAGCACAATATTCACATATTTACTTTATTCATTTGGCAATATAAGCATTAGGCACATCATTCAACCAAATCTTCTCAATATTCTCGCCCTTTTGTTATCATCAAAAGTGTACAACGAAGTCAATGTCATATCACATGCAAAAAGAGAGTATTATAAACTATAGCAAGCACCTGCATGTAGTCATTCTTAGAATAAACAAGTCAAATTCAATGAAATTATAACAAAGACTTCTACACCATCGTGTAAGTTTAATGATTAAACATTGGAGCACATAAGGAGAACTTTCAAGAAATTCAACCAAAACCAATCTGCTTTTCCATGTAACATGATATCATATAGGCTTGATTTTCCACATCTCATTGAAAATGAGTTCAAGTTACCACACCCAAAACATAGCCTATGAGGACACTAGATGTGGGATGGCATTGCTTGCAACGCTAAATTTTACTCTTAAATCTTATGTTAGATACTCGTGGGTAATGTCGTTGCCATGGATCATATCCATTTTTCATACGGAGCTCTTTTCTTTCCTTTTCATTTATGCGTATTATTTAAATTCAATTCTTTTGAGCTCTATTTTTATCCAAGGCAAGACACATCATATCCCTTAGATTTTCAGTTATTTTTCATCTTACATTCACTTTCCAATATTTCATAAAAGATATATCCAAATGTACAATAACATTTAATACTTGTGAAAGTGAAAGTGTAGGTGTAAAAATCAAATTATTCTAATCATTAAACATGTCATGGTTACTTAGAAAATCAAACATGCACATGTAGCGATAACAATAAAACATCAGTTTCTACATGGATATGAATGTCATTCATTAATAACCACTTTAATAATTCAAAAGAAAGATACACATTAAGCACCATTTTTATAGCTTTATGTATTTTTCATATTTTTGTTTTGTGTTTATAAAGAACTAAAGCCTCCTAACAAGCGAATGCTAGCACACAAACAAAAAACAAATCAAACACACAAAAAGCTATGAAGGTATTCATTACGCTCAATCAAGAAAACATACCTTCGCGATGTAGTTTGGCTAAGGAACTTTTTAATGAAATGTGACGTCCAATCCATAGTTCCTCGCCACTCCATCTTACCTACACGGAAGATATTATGTGTGACCTTGGAACCCAATACCGTCCATTCACATTAGTCATCAAACTCTTAGGAACCCAAATTTGTTTAAACTTTATGTTTTTGTTCCTATATTTGCAATAAAGAGAAGTATAACCAACACAACCACATGCACATCACTTTGCATGAATATTCCTAGTTTTTGTTGTCCCAATGTGAACTTTCTTATATTTTGAGTTTTCAACACGTTTCAAATCATATCCAAGTTTACGCATATTATTGCAATATATTTGGTTTCCAAGAATTATATCCAAAGATTGTTTCCCCACACCAAATTTCTAAATGGTCAATTCTAGGTTCGTGACTTTATATTTCAAATAAGTATTTTCGTACACAAGCAAAGTGCATTTGCTAAAGAAAGCTTTCTTATTGTCCTCTTCATTCTTTTTCATGTTTTAAGCTTTCTTTTTAGAATCAATTATTTTTTCTTTAAGCTCACTATTTAGCATGCACGTCTTTTCAATAAGCTCTTTATTTTAAGTTTCTAGCTTACTAACTTTTACTTTATGCATGCTATTTTCTTTTAATAAAGTAGGACAATTTAGGCACTCAAGTTTTTCATGTAAGCTAGATTTTTCCTTTTTCAGCAATGTGATGGTAGAATTACATGCAACAAGTTTTTCTTTCAAATTATCAATTTATTTAGACATGTCACAATTTTCTCACTGTAATTCAAAGCTACCATTCCTATAGTAATCTAAAGTAGTTTCTAGCTCATTAATTTCATCTTGCATTCCCTTACTATTCAAAAGTTCAACTTTAGTGCAAAATTTTGCCTTGTCGTGCTTTCCCATTAAGCAGAGGGAGGAGTGGGCAGTCTCCTCCTCAGTTTCATCTTCGCTATCCATATCCCACGTTATTACTAAAGATTTTCCTTTCTTCTACAATGAATTATTCTTCTCTTGTAGGCAATTTCTCTTAAAGTGTCCCTTCTTCCTGCATTTAAAACATTCCATTTTATTAGTAGTTTTCTGTTCAGAGGAATTTCTAGCAGGATTAGATTTATTAGAGCGACTAAACATTTGCACCATCTCAGCTCTTCCTTGGACGGTCTTGATGTATCTTCTGAAGTTTCTGACCACCAGTGCTTGCTCCTCATCAAGATCATCGTCGTCGTCTTCCTTAGCTTGAAGAGCTAGTGGTTTGAGAGCCTTGGTCTCCGATTTCTCTCTAGCTCTACAGTTCAAGATTATAAGACATTAAGTTACCTATCAAGTCCTCCACTCTCATCTTTGATATATCTTTAGCTTCTTGAATGGCTGTGAATTTAGGACGGAAGGAGCTCTACAGCGCTCTAAAGAACTTCCTCACCTGCTCCAAACTAGAGGATGTCTTACCAATGGAGCTGGACTTATAGACGATGTCTATAAACCTCGTAAACATCTATTTGATGGATTTTGATGGAAGCATGCGGAAGCTCTCATATTCTGTACTCAGCAAAGCAATTCTGGACTCCTTCACATGCGACGTTCCCTCATGCGTCACCTCCAGCATATGCCATATTTCCTGCGCAGTTAAACATTGTGAGATACGATTAAATTCAGCTTTATCCAAAGAGCAAATAAGTGCATTCATAGGTCCACCATTCAATGAATAAAGTCTTTTATCAGCAGCATCCCATTTATCTTTTGGTTTTAGAATTTCAGTGTCTTCAATTTTAATAGTGGGGGTTCATATCCTTTTTCAACAATATCCCACACATCATAATCAACAAATAGTAAATAAATTTTCATTCTCGCTTTTCAATAGGCAAAGTTTACGCAATTAAACTTAAGGGGTCGGGCAATAGACTGACCTTCAGCAATTCATGGTTAATCTAGCCTAGATCCTCTAACCTGCTCTGATACCACTTGTTGGATCTGGATTTAAGCCTAGAGAGGAGTGAATCGGCTAATAAAAATATTCGTGCACACGCATGAATTCACAGGCAATTATACAACACAAATAATAAGATGCAGTATAATAAAAACAATCACATAGTGCACAGCAGATTTACCCTGATTCGGTCACCCCAACGACCTACTCCAGCCCCAAAGCAGATACTAGCATTAATATGTTACTGGATACAACTACAATGAGCTACGAGCCCCAACTCAACTCTCACCTTGTTCGTACAGCACTCCTCAAAGCGCTAAACACTATCAATCTAGTAAATGCTCTCTTTTGACAAGCACCAACTCGTTAAGACCCTCTTGTCTAGCCCCAAGTAAAAAAGACCCCAAAAGAATGTAAAGCTTCACCTACAAATATCTATACACCAAGTACACGAATATAAAGTAATAAGAGTTTAGAAATGCTCAGTTCGTGTAGGCGTGGTCGTCTCTGTCAATCTGCTCAGGTCAGACTAATCTGACAAGATGTAGTCGTCACAGCCACCTCTGGATGATGCTCTGAAGTTGCGGCTATGTTGATGAACCCCCTTTGAAGTTACGGCCTTGTAGAAGCCCTCCTTTACTTTGATACTTGCGACAATGGTAGATGAGAGCTGCTTGCTATGTTACGCAATAGAGAACTTAGGACTTGAAGCTTGCGACAATGGGAGGAGGACCACCTTTGCTTGGCTTGCGACAATGTTGATGATGTCCCTGGATGTGATGGAGCTCTTGGCTTGTGGCACTGGTGGAGAAGTCCCCTTTGGATGTTATGTAATGTGAGGAGAGTTGCTCTTGGATTTGCTTGCGCAATGGAGTTGAAGGCTCTTGGCAATGGAGCTTGCTTGCAAGGATGTTGAGCAATGTAGGAGATGGGCTCTTGGCAATGTAGATTTTGGCAAGGGGAGGAGAAGTTGGTGGCTTACGCAATGGAGGATGGGCTTGAAGCTTGATGTATTGCACAGGGAGAAGATGATGAGCTCTTCTTTGATGTTGCATCCCTAAGGTTTTTGATGCTTTGGCTTTTTCTTTGTTGTTGACCGCACCCCCCTTGAATGTGTGTTTTTCGCCTCCTTCAATTGCTTTATTTTGAAGTGAGTTTATATAGGAGAAGAGGGGATCAATTAGGATCAAATAGAATCCCATAATTGAAGGAGATTGGATAGAATCCTAACTTGAATATGATTTGAAATAATCATATTGAAGATCGCTTCTAATCATAATATGATATGCAGTCTGAATTTGGATTGCAATAGGATTTGAATTTGAATGGCAATGGGATTTGAATTGGATCTCATTTAATCACAAAATGATTTGCATGAGATTTGGTTCATCGATCTTTGATATGAATGAGATCTCTCCATATCTCTCCGTCTTTGACCAAGTCCAAATTGCAAATGAATTGCAATTTCTCCATCACTTTGACTAAGTCTTCTTGCATATTTCTCCATCACTTTGACTAAGTCCCCCTTTGAGTATTTACGAGCTTGCCACTCCTGAAAACACTTAGCACACACATCAAATCGTTCACACACGTTTGTTATCATCAAACACAAAGTCATCTATCGTTGTATCCAACGACACGTTGTATACAACAGTAAATTCATCAATGCTTACTCTAAATTAAAAGCTAAATTTAATATTGCTAATAATAGGTTGTATGAATTAGAATCTATTAGTGTAAATGTTAATGCTTTGCATGTTGTTGACACTAGTGTGAGAGACACACTTCTCTCTCAAGTTAAGGAATTGAGCACCACTAATGAAAATTTGATAGCTCAAAACCTTAACTTATATTCTCGCATTCAACAATTAACGTTGAAATGTGAAGAGGAATCCCAAAAGCTCATAAGCTTTGTGCATTTTAGGGATTCACTCCACGATTTGTTGGAAAAACAACATCCGACAAATCATAGAGGAGAATTGGGTTATATTCCAAATGTGGTATTCAAACCCACCTCCATTTCTTCTTTTGGTGCAAAATCAAGACTTATTGCTAAAGCAGTTAAGAAGAACCACCATGCATTCTTGTACAACAATAACCCTAACAAGAAGCATGTAAATCACAAGGTGATGTGGGAGAATGAAAATTCTACATTTTTTGCTAAGAAGCAAACCCCTCACTTTTCGCATGCCAAGAAAAATTTTCTTTCACCTATGCATGTCACAGCCATCCCACTTGCAAAGGCAAAACCATTGCCTAGGAAATCCTTAAGTCTTTGGATTCCCATTAGGGTTAGTATGCAAGAGAGTGATAGTTATATCAACTCTTCAGTTAGGGATGTGGTCACCTCATGTGATTATGTTAGGAAATCAAACTCTTCTTAGGTTTGGTTCCCTAATATATATGTCTCTCACACATGTTCATATTGCATGTGTATTATGCTTATATTTCTATATCTTAGCATACACATTGATTGTGTGTGATTTTTCATGATTTTGAAAATATTTTCATACTATTTTTTCATGAAAATATGACCTTTGGGATTTCATTGTCATACATGCATTTGTTGATCCATGTGTATGACAGTGGAGGATTTAGTATGTTATGTATGTTTAAAATAATTTTAAAACATATTTTAACTCTCGTTTTGGGGTAATTTGATATCATTATCTACAATTGGTTATTGTGGTCTCAAACTCAACACATTGATATTGCCAACATTGTTTATGCTATATTTTCTCTTGGCAATGTCATTTGTATCAATGATGCTTGATCTTTCTATATGAATGCATTGATACAATTTTGGCACATGGCTCCAATTAATTTTTATTAGATCATAAAGTCAACATTTTGACCTTTGTATAATCTAAGGGGACCATGAGATAGTGATTAATACCCACTTAAGATTTCATGTTATGTATCAAACATCCTTAATATCTTGGATTTGTCACATATTTAAAGGGAATCAATGACAAGAGTTATTTCTTGTATGTAGTGTCCACCTTTTTGACAATGACAAGGAGGAGAGAGATAAGGATTCTGTAAGTCATATAGAAGAGATATGGCTTATGTAATCTTGCCTCTTATATGTCACAATTGCTTTGGATCTTTATTGGTTTATTCTTTTCAATTGGTGCATATAAGTAGGGGGAGCTCATTAGCATTGTGCTTTAATCATTTATCTTTTACATAATGTGTGTCATCATAAAAAAGGGGAAGAAAGTTAGGTATTGGCTTTTTAGACAAATATAGTTTTGACGATGATCACAACATTATGTTGTTGCTAATGACTCTCAATGTTTTAGTCTGATGTTTAACAATTGAAGAAAAGCATTTTGGACACTAAAAAACTTGGTGAAAGGATGGACATTATGAGGAGCATTGTTATAGCTTGGAGCTTGATGAAATGAAGCTCATCAAGAGGTGCCAAAGCTTGGAAGATGATGGGAAGACTCGATGCAACTCAAAGCTTGAGGTCTTAGACTCTACGAGATGCTATTGTAATTCAAGTATTTTATTTTCTTGCTTATCTCATTTGAGTCATAGGATTATTTTAATGCCTTGATTAGATGGTCATACACACATACACGCATCATAAACCATCTTAGTGAACCATATGATCAACTTAGAACACATCCCAATAGGTTCATTTGGTCAAAACCCTTACTGGACACTTTAGGTGCACATCAGGGGCCTGCTGTAGAAACTACAGGCGCCTATGTGGTCATCAGGGGCATGGTAACCCTTCTTCAGACGCAGGTCTTGTTTACCCAAGAGCTGCATGCTTGCTGATTTTTCAAACCAGTCTGCTTTCAAAATGCAATAAGTTTTTTGTAGTTGGAATTTTTCATCCAAACTACTTGAATTGGTTAGCTAACTTACTAATCTTTCGAACCCAACTTGAATCACTCCATTTCGATATCTGTAGTGGCAGACATGACTGTTTTAGTGATCAGCTCTCCTGAAAATCAGCCTGTAGTTTCTTATTTTTCAAACCAGTCTGCCTTCAAAATGCAATCATTTTTTCTGTAGTTTGAATTTTTCATCCAAACCACTTGCATTGGTTAGCTAACTTACTAAGCTTTCCAACCCAACTTGAATCACTCTATTTCGATATCTGTAGTGGCAGATATAGATGATTAGTGAAGATGTATCTAGAATTTCAGCCTGCTATTTTTTAGCTGCACAGGGGCCTGATCTGTCTTCATCAGTCACTTGTTGACCATTTCCAAGGGGCCTGTTAAACCTTCATCGGGCGCCTGGTCCAACTGTGTTTTTGCCCGTTTATAGCAGCTGGGATTCTTAGTTTTTTGGTCTTTTGGCTTGGATTATTGGCTTTTCTTGGGATGTTTTGGATCCCTATATATAAGAGTGTTTAGTTCATTTAGAACTCTAGGAAAACTTTGAAGATCATATAATCTCTTCATTAAGCATCCCCTCTTTCATTTCCTTCATTAGAGCTTCATTCTTATGCTATAGCATGTAAGCTCTATGAAATTTCTCCAAGGGATTTCAATCTCATTTCTTTCTTGGAGAACATCTTTCTTCTCTTCATTTTTATACTCAATTAAGGTAAAGATCAACAAGTGCAATCAAAGTCTCTTCTCAAGCATTTGGCTTTTACACTTGCATGCCTTCATCTACACTTTGGTAAGATCATTTTAAGGCATAGTTTAGTGTTACTTTGTTTCATCTTTTGTGAGCCTAAATTTCTTTGTGGGAGTTAGTTTCTCTCTTTGTGGGAGATTGTGTCCTTGTGTCGGACTAACCCTTGTGTAGGGTTTGAGTTCTCCCTTTGTGGGAGTGAGTGAGAGTGTCCTTGTATAGAACTAACCCTTGTGTAGGGTTACCCTTGTGTAGGGTTTGTATCACTACCTTGTGTAGGATTAATAGTGGATATTGGTTTGGCTGGATCTACCCAACTTTGGGGAAGCAGGATAAATCCTTTGTGTTTATGTTTGCTTATTTATGTTGATTAATCTCCTCTTGCACTTATAGTTCCGCATTTGAAATTTTAATTTTTAATTGCACAATTATTGCCATTACACTATTCACCCCCCTCTAGTGTGTGTTGTTTTGTATTGCAAGATAGACAGTCCTTACAGCTTGAACTTCGACGGTAAGTTAATGCTTGAACTCATCTACTAGATTGATGCTTGGAAATGCTTGATTACATGATTATGAAGCTAATAAAAAGTTCTAATCATAAAAATTATTTGATGATGGATGTATTAGCTGATTAGAAAGCTAATCTACTAAATAAAATGTTCATAGTAACTGATCTAGTTTTCTAATCTAATACATCAAATTAATAAAGAAAACAAACTAATCTAGTTCAAGATCAATTTTTACAAAATTACTCAATGCACACAACGAAATTTTGCTTGTTGTGGGCTGTGAGTAATTTTGTTACACATAGTCAAAATTACTCACCACCCACAACAACATTACTCACCGTGTACAACAGGCAAATTTTTTTGCCTGTTGTGTACGGTAAGTAATTTTGGTTCCATGTAACAAAATTACTCACCGAGCATAGCATGCAACAAATTTTCCCGTTGTGTGCGTTGAGTAATTTTGTTCTGCATAACCAAAATTACTCACCTTTCCTGTTGTGCGCATGTTCAAACTTTGTTAAGGATTTTCTTTCTTAGATAAAAATTGATGCTTGAACTTCGACGGTAAGTTAATGATTGAACTCATGCATTAGATTAATGCTTGGAAATGCTTGATAAGGGATTAATTACATGATCAGAAAGCTAATAAAAATTTCTAATCATAAAAATTATTTAATGATGGATTAATTACATGATTAGAAACTAATCTAGTACATAAAATGTTCATGGTAACTAATCTAGTTTTCTAATCTAGTACAAAAAATCAATATATGAAACTAATCTAGTTCAAGCATCAATTTTTACAAAATTATTCAATGCACACAACATGCAAAAAATTTGTCGCTTGTGCGCGGTGAGAAATTTTGGTCTGTTCATCACATTTTACGCACAACGCACAACCGGCAAATTTTTTGCCTGTTGTGCGCATTAAGTATAAATTGATGCATTGAGATTTGTGTGCACTTTTGCATTGTTTGTTGATTTGCTTCACTGCAGTGCAACATTAACATCAAAAAAGAACAACAATTATAAACATGATTATTTCAACTAAAAAAGCTTAATGGAAGTTTGGGATATCATAAATCAAAATTAAGCGCACACAAAAATCGTTCCAAGAACTAGAAACTAACCCAATACTACTCATGAATCAAGATCCGAATTTTGACAAATTTTCGTTCCATAAAATCGTTTGTGCCCTAAAAATTTTCTGCTCGATCGACAGATTTCGTGTTTTTCATCTCTTAAATTGCTTTGAAAGAATTTTAACACGATTCAGATCATTCGTCATTAGATACATATTTGGAAAATTTTAGGGTGTTTTCACTTATAGGTATTTTCGGTATTCCCGGTTGTGTGCTGAGCAACAACTTAAATAATAATATTTAATTCGTATGTGTGCTGAGGAAAACTTTGACCGGTCGTGGGCAGAGTAAACGGGTAAGTGCTCGTAGCAATTCCCAAATCCGAATCCTAATTCGAACATGTCGAATAATCTGATAATTTCAACATTGCTTAAAACTCGCCTCTGCCAATCCAATGGGAGTTGCTACTCACACATACCGATTTGCTCTGCGCACGATCGGTTAAACTTTTACTCCACACACATACCAATTAAATATTATTATTTACATTTTTGCTTAGTGCACAAACGGGAATACCGAACATACCCATAACCTAAAATACTATGTTTCTCGAAAAAACTCAAACGAGCAGTATGTCTTCTGTGAGTGTATGGAATGAGCAGAAAATTTTTACGGCACAAACGATTTTAGGGAGTTTGTACATGTCAATTGAGCAGAAAAATTTGTTCAGAATTTTAGGAGTTACAAAAAAATTTGTTCATGCTCGTTCAATTCGTCAATTTGTTCATGCTTGTTCAACTCCCAAAATAGGGCACGAACGATTTTATGGAATGAAAATCTGTCAAAAAGACTTCGGATCTTGCCTGAAAATGTTCCGATCTTGCACGGACTTGCAAAGAGAAGAATACATCCTTATCAAACGTATGTAAAAATTGATGCACAGCCAAATCTTTACCTGTTGTGTGCGATGAGCAAAAATGGGTTCACAGAGAAAAATTACTCACCGCGCACAACATGCAAGCACGATGAGTAATTTTTCTTCGTGAAATCACTTTCACTCACACGAACAACATGCAAAAATTTTGCCTGTTGTGCGTGGTGAGCCATTTTGTGTTGAACATCCATTTTACTCACTGCGCACAACATCCATTTTAAAGCGGTTGTGCGCGAGAGTAAAAACAATCAGTGTGCATGTATCACAAAGAAGAATCCACTTAAAAAGAGATTAACAAATCAAAGTGGTTGTACGCACGAGTAAAACGGTGAGTGCGCGAAGCTGCTACCCCTTCTTGTTAATTTTGCCACCAAAGACAGATTAAAATCGAAGTGGTTGTGCGTGCGAGTAAAGTGGTTGTGCGTGCGAAGCCACCAAAGATAGATTAATATGGTTGCGCGCGAGTAAAACGGTGAGTGCATGCACAACCACTTTTTTTGGTGACCCTGACTCCCGTACCGCCTCACATGTGGGGCGGACAGACACCGAATCGGGGGTATGCAAGGTTAACCCACACCCTGCATATCATGTTAGTCGAGAGAATCTAGCAAGGTAGCCACCGGTCCTCAATCCCTCGCCACTGGGGGGAGGAACGCATTTTCCACTCAGCCAACCACTTCGGGGTCTCACAACCACTTCGATAGTGTCTGAACCCGTAAATGTGTAATTTAGATTTCAAAAAATACATTTTCGATGAGTAAAAATCTTAGGACGATCTGTGAGTAAATCTTTCCATGGGAGTAAAAATTATGGTTAAATGGTTAAATCTCTGGCCAAATTTTGGCCATGTGAGTAAATGCTTTCACAGAGAAGTGCATTTTTATTCCAGCTACTGAACATGCAGACAGTAGTTTAATCTTTAGATTTTAAAGTAGTAGTTTAACATGAATATAAATTGCATCCCATGAATAACAAGCAAAAAATTGCTTTACATGAATATAAATTTTGTCGTTGCGTATGGAGATCAATTTTGCTCGTGCACAACATGCAAAATGCATGATGAGTAATTTTGGCTCTGTGGAGTCAAAATTACTCACCACACACAACATACACAACAGTCAAAAATTGTTGACAGAGTTATTTCGTGGTATATAAAAATGAAATTTTCATTATTTTTCGGAAAAGTTGACCACGCGTGTGCAGAACAAATCGGTACGTGTAGGGCTGTTGACGAACGAGCTGAACGAGCTTGAACATGGAGCTTAGTTTTATTCATGAACAAAATCCATGTTCAAGCTCTGTTCGTTTACTAACCGAGCTCTACAAACCTGTTCAAGCTTGTTCATTAAGCTTATTACCCAACGAACGTAAACAAACTTAAACGAACATTTATCGAGCTTGTTCACAAGTAGTTCATCGAATATTTTGTTCGTTAACAAGACTTGTCGAGCTTGTTCGTGAACATGTTCAGGAACATGTTCGTGAACACACAATCAATCTTGTTCATGAACAGATTTTCAAACAAATAAACACATGTCAATTTTTTAATCAGGAATAATAATATTTAACAATAATTGCCAACGACTAAATCAATTAAATAAAAAGATTAAATATTTGCAGGACAAAAACAAACAAATCCAGCATAATAGCTACATAAATTCCATTACAAGCATCCATTCCAAGCATATTAAAAAATACAGTATTTGTCTAAATTTACTATTTTTGGTACATGTTCGTTCACGAATACTTAACAAGCTTCTTCATGAACATCACTTAACGAGCTTGTTCACGAACACTTAACGAGCTTGTTCATGAACATAAATAAACGAACACAGTTCAAGCTCTTTTCATTTACTAACCGAGCTCTAAAAATCCGTTCAAGCTTGTTCATTAAGCTTTCCAAACGAACGTAAACGAACGTGTACCGAGCTTGTTTGCGAGTAGTTCGTCGAACATTCTGTTCGTCAACAGCCCTAGGTACGTGCGCGTAGTAACGCCCAATCCCAACCCCTTTTTTCTTCGTTCTTTGAAGGGTAAATTGTAGAAAAATACCTTCACGTTTGGGCCATTTTAAGTAAATACCATGACGTTTATTTTCATCAAAATATATACCCAAACGTTTTCCAACGCTTTTAATTTGATACCCGTTTTTATTTTTCTGTCCAAAAGACAGAAATTTGGACAAATGTACCCCTGAATGTTCCTTTTATAAGTTAATACCCTCACGTTTGGGCCTTTTATAAGTTAATACCCTGAATTGGATGTGGATGTGTGTGTCCATTGGGGTAGGTAGGTGCATGGGTGTGGGGTGTGTGTTTGCGGGCATTGGGGGGGGGGTGGTGTGTGTGCATGAGGGGTGAGTATGCGTGCGTGCATGGGGAGGGTGTGTGTGCATTGGGGGTGTGTGTGCATGGTGTGTGTGTGCATGGGGTGGGTGAGTCTGTGCATGTGTGGATGTGTGCATGGGTGGGTGAGTGTGGGCATGGGAGGTGTGTGCATGTGGTGGGTGGGTGTGTGCATTGGGGTGGGTTTATGCATGTGTTTGTGTGTGGGTGTGTGCGTGCAAGGGGTATGGGTGTGGGCATGGGTTTGTGTGCGCGGGGTGGGTGTGTGCGTGGGGTGGGTGTGTGCATGGGGGTGTGCACGCGCATCAGGGTGGGTTGGTGCATGGGTTTGTGTGTGGGTGTGTGCGTGCATGGGGTGGGTGGGTGTGTGCATTGGGTGCGTGTGTGTGCATGGGTGTGTGGGTGTGTGCATTTGGGTGGGTTGGTGCATGGGGGGTGTGTGCATGGGGTGGGTGGGTGGGTTTGTGCATTGGATGCGTGTGTGTGCATGGGTAGGTGGGTGTGTACATTGGGGTGGGTTGGTGCATATGGGGTGGGTGTGGGATGGGGTGAGTGTGTGTATTGGGTGCGCGTGGGCATTGGGGTGGATTAGTGCATGTGTGATCATCTACCTTATAGTGCCCAGATTGAGCCAATACTTCAACCAGTCACACACGCCCATACACACACACACCCCCCATGCACACAACCCATCCATGCACGCACGCCCACCCCATGCAGACAACCCACACACTCACGCACATACACCCACCCGACACAACCCCACCCCCAACACAGGCACACACTAACCCTAAGCACACACCCCATATGCGCACAAACCACATGCACACAACCCACCAACCCACGCTGACATACCGACTCCACGCACACACACCCCAATGCCCACACCCACCAGCCCATGCACACACACACATACACCCCTAAGCACACACGCCCCACCCACCCCATGCGCGCACACCCACCCAACGCACACACCCTCCAACCACACCCACACACCCCCACGCACACACACACCCCATGCACACAACCCACACACCCACGCACACACACCCACTCGACACAACCCCACCCCCAACCCATGCACACATTCACCCTAAGCACACACCCCATATACGCACAAACCCTATGCACATAACCCACCAACCCACGCTGACATACCCAACCCACGCACACACACACCCAATGCCCACACCCACCCACCCATGCACACACACACATACACCCCTTAAGCACACACACCCCACCCACCTCATGCGCGCACACACACCCAACGCACACACCCTCCAACCACACCCACACACCTCCACGCGCGCACACACACACCATGCACACAACCCACCCACCCCCCGTGCACCCACCCACCCACCCCCATAAACACACCCACCCACCCATGGACACACACCCCCACCCCAAGCACACACCCCCCACGCACACGCACACATCCACCCACACACACCCCCCACACACACCCCCCATCCACCCACCCACACACCCACCCGCCCACACATGCACACACCCACCCCCAAGCACACACATCCACGCACACAACCCACCCACCCACGCGCACACCCCATGCCAGCCTCCCTCAATGCACACCCCCCATCCCAGCCTCCCCCAATGCACACACCACACACACACACACCCCACCCACCCCATGCATGAACGCACACTCACACACTCACCCACCCCATGCACCATCTCACCCGAGAGAGAGAATTGGGGGAGAGAGAAAGAGAATCGGTAGAGAGAGATTCGGTGTAGAGAGAGAAAGAAAGAATCTGAGAGAGAGAGAGAGAGAGAGAGAGAGAGAGAGAGAGGTATAGAGAGAGAGAGAGAGAGAGAGAGAGAGAGAGAGAGAGAGAGAGGAGAAAGAATTTGTATAGAGAAGAGAGAGAATCGGTAGAGAGAGATTCGGTAAAGAGAGAGAAGAGACCTCAGAGTATTTACATAAAAATGGCCCAAACGTGAGGGTATTTATCTAAACATGAGAGATGGGTAAAATGGTCTAATTTAATACCGTCAACACATTTTTCGTTACATGTTATCAATTTGTCACAAAATAAACTTTAGGGTATTTATGTTAAAATGGCCGAAGAGGGTATTTTTAATGCATTTAACCCTTATTTGAACCCTAAATTAAAAACCCACACCTCCCATCGTCAGTAACCACCTCAGTAACTCACATAATGCTGTCATCTGTCTTATCATTCTCGCCGCCGGCATCCTGCCTGCTGCGCCCTCGCTGTGGCGACGCCGCCACGGGCGTGGGCTCCGCGCAAGTAGACGCGGACCTGCTCGATCAAGCAGCAAAATTGGCGGACAAATCGGCTGGTCTCACCTCACCTCACCCCAACTTCGGATGCCTGATCGCTCGAAGAGGCGGTACGGTCGTCGGCGATGGATTCCTCTACGCGCAAGGAACCAAATGCGCAGAGCTTCAGGCCGTCGAGAAGGCCGGCGAGCTTGCTCGTGGTGCCACGGCCTACCTCAACATGGAGCCCGGGGACTGCTATGGTGATCAAACCCCGGTCTCTTCCCTAATTCAGGTTTGCCACAATGAACTTGTGGTCCTTTTAGTTCTATATATTTCTGAATTTAGATGCAATTCAATTCATATAGGCGTTGGCTGCTGTAGTTTTTCTTGATCACGGATTATGTTTTTAAATACTTTGCTAGTAATTCTTATGGCACTTCCAATTGTTATTAGTAACCTATTTGCCAATTGTTAAAGATGACGAGCCCTTGTGAACTGATTGAGACGATTCTTCTTGATAATACGTAACTTAGGAAGGAATTTTATAGTTTTGTAACTGGCAATAGTCATGATGAACAATTTCATCCACATACTGTTCTACTGGAGCAAGAAATAACAAGATTACTGCCTCATCTTAGTTTTGGTTTCAGTTCCACCAAGAAAAGAGGGCCCACCAATCGAGTTTAAAGAATTTTTACTACAGCTCCAGATCGATGACAACATGAATGGTCTTGATTATTAGAACATGTCAAGATAGAACAGTTGGGTCAGTGCAGCTAAGGTATTATTTGCAAAATCAAGGTGTTGGAAGCAAAAAATTTCCGATTGGTCCAAATTCCTACATGCTGGTTAATCAATCACACTTTTATCATTGGGAATATTATGCACTAAACCCACCAAGATATTTTCTGGAGATGTAAACATTTCCATCAGAAAGTTTGACTATTACTCTCATTTTATTGGAAGAGGTTAAATCATGTACAGTTGAAATAAGCTATTATACACATTATTTGCTGGAACAACACTATGGAAATATTTGACTATGAAAAAACACATAGGTCATCAGGAGCATAAATGTATGAGGGAGACCTAACATAAAGTCCATGCTAACTGCTCATAAGGAGCAAAGGGCATCAGTAACAGGTGTATAATCCAGTGTTATGTTTTCTACACTTGGCTACTTGGTAGATTTGATAATGTGATACAAACCTTGCAACCTAGTGCTTGACACTTGACCAAAAGAACTGATCCTCTATCATGATATCAACCTTATACTTGCCACAGTGTTCAATGGCTTCTCTCGCATGCAACTTTCCAATCAAATGGTCACAAAGAGAAGTGTTAGGAATTCATAAGCAACTGCCATAAACAAATAACCATATACTGATGAAGTATTAACAGAAATGTGAGATTCTTCAGTGAAAAAGTGTGGATTTCACCAAAGTCTCGACAAGTAGGATACTCATGAATAAGTTGCTTAAATGTCATCTTTATTCTCATATTTTGCAAAGTGTCAGGCTTTATTCTTAACCCCTGTACAATATTTGAGAACAAAAGTACATTCTTGAATGAACTCTAGCCACTTGATGTGTTGGTGCCATATTTTTTCTTGTAATTGATGTATCTAAGGACTTGATGGTCAAAGTATAAAATGAACTCCTTAGGTAGCAAGGGTGACATCAATATCTCAAACTATACGCAATAGCATAAAACTCACTATTGTAATCCTAGCATTATATAATTTTCGCTAAATAGCGATTAAATGTTCCTCTTAGCTTAACCACCACATATATTTATGACTGACAAACCTTTGACAAATCAAGATGGTCAACTTTTTCTTGATTTCTTCAAAGACCTGCTTAGCAGATATAATCCATACAAACTTTCTTTTCTTAAGACAATTAGTGATGGAACTATAATGATACTAAAATCCTTAACAAACATCCTATAAGAAGTGGTCAACCGATGAAAACTTCAGTCCTCTTAAATTGTAATGGAAGAAGGCCAATCCTTAATGGCCTTGAATTTGTCAGGGATCTGCACAAACACCTTTGCGGGAAACGATAAACTTTAAAAAGTGTATAGATGTGGTCAAAACTCGCACTTTTCAAATTGACATTAAGCTTCTTCTTACATAGTCTCTAAAACCTGAGGCAAAATGAGAAATATGATCTTTTTTTGGATTCGACTGAATGATAGTATGTTGTCAAAGTATACACCTACGAACTTGCCTAAGAAAGGACATATCACTTGAGCCATAATCATCATAAAAGTATTAGGGGCATTAGATAAATCAAATGGCATGACTAACAACTCGTATAACATAATCTTTATCTTAAAAGGAGTCTTTCATTCATCACCTTTACGGATACGAATCTGATAATGCCCACTTCTAATGTCAATCGTGAAGAAGATACTTGATCCGATCATCGTTTCTAATAGATCATCAAGTCTATGAGTTTGGAACCTATATTTGATTGTTATCTTATTGATAGATTTACTATCATGCACCTTCTCCAGCTACCATGCATTTTAAGGGCAAGAAGTGTAGGAATGATACATGAGCTTAAACTCTCTTTAAAAAACCTTTGCAGCAACTCATCCACTTTCTCCTAAGCTTATTGTGTTTGTTAAGGGTTCATCCTATAGCATGATAAGTTAGCACAAGATCAATGACATGCTGGATATCCCCAAGGGGAGGATGCTCATGTAACTCATCTAGCATAATAGCACTAAAATCGGTGAGGATTTGACGAACCTCAAAATGAAACTCTACGTATACACAACCCCTTCTTGACTTTTCTTGTGAAACTGATTCTTACCTACAAGATGATGTATTTTTTGCTCATCTTCTTAGATTTTAACCGATTCTTCTAATCAACTCGACTCATAGGTCGGGAAGGGATTAATATAATTTTTCCCCATTAAACATGAATGTGTGTTACATTCCATAATTCTTCACATCTAGATTGTAGAACCAAGACATACCGGGCAAATATATGCAGTGTCCATGGTGTAAAGTCAATCAAAGTGATCATGATAGCTTAAAAACTGAAAATATACGAAACATCGCAGGTAACTGGAAGAACGGTCTAATCAACCCAAATGACATTACATGATTATGAGTGTGGTTCAGCTTTTAGACTAATCATCTTTAAAGCTAACTTGACAACAATATTAACATAACTACATCCATCAATCATCATTCTGTAAGATTTATCATCTATCTTGATGTATGTATGAAAAATACTATTTTACTCGAACGATATTCAGATGAGCTCTACACTCATATATGTTATCATTTGCATCACTAGTGCTTTCCGCAGTATGTAAACTTTGGCCATCTTTTCATCATCCACAATACCATTATGAGTCTCAATCATTAGGCTCCAAGTGGGCACTTGTAAGAAATGTGACCATTATCAGCTTAATTTTAACAATTGGCCCCACTTGTGTATTGTTGTGGAGACTCACCAATCGCAAGTTTACTATTCTTTGGTAGCAGTAGCATTTGGTTGAGTTGTATTTTCAAACTATCACATATGTTAATTCTTAACATTAGAAGTAAATTTCTTGGTGTTAATAAACTTGACTCAAGATCATATGCTAATCGGAACACATCATTTAGGATCTTTATGGCGTGTGGGAGCATCATATGCTGGAGCTCGTGCTTCAGTCCCGTGTGAAATCTAAAAAGGGTCAGTCGAGAGTCTTTTCGTGCTTAACAATCTAAGTCATGGGGTTATATGTGTCGTCAAAACTAGGTACATCTTTCATGACTATATGTGTGATGCCATCCATGTCCCGAACAAATTTACCTTGATATCATCTTCATGATAATAACCTCTCATTCGGTCCTTTCTCTTGCCCTACCTCGATTTGCATCATTACCATGTCCATCCCTCTTTCACGTATGAGTGTCATCCACACATACCTTTATTGCATCTATGCGTGTTAAGAGCCGCACAAGAGAACGTGATGTGTTTTCCTTAAAAATTTGGATCGTCTTATGAAACATAAGGTAATTCTATCAGAGGTGTCACAGTTTAAGGATGTTCTATCAGCCATCTGTGTCATAGGTTAAGGATGTTCTATTAGCCATCTTAGATCCCACAATTGTATTCGTGCGTATTAACATACATTGTAATGCAACATACAATGTGTTAGTTCTTGGGTTCAAGACTAACGTTGTTTTGATGATGATCAATTCATTATGTTAGTGTGCTAATCAATCTTATGTTTTAGTCTCAGTTTATCTTAATGATTATATGTTGATGAGACAAAGCATAAGGCTTGGAGGATATTACAAGGGATATCTTAAAGACCTCCAAGAGTGATGGTGTGCTCAAGCTTGGATGAAGTCATGAAGATCATCTAATGAAGTCAAAGCTTGGAGCATGATGATGGATGGACATCTAGAGAAGCATTGTCAAAACTTGGAGCTTGATGAAGGGAAGCTCATCAAGGTGTGCCAAAGCTTGGAGATGATGGGGAGCATTAAGGTATCGTGAGCTTGAAGACTTAGACTTTAGGAGATGCAATTTGTAATCCATGTAATTTCATTTACTTGCATTTCTCTTTTTGAGTCTAGAATTAATGTAATGCCTTGATAGATGGTCATACTCTCATGCATTTGCATTTCACCATCTTAGTGAGCTTTATGATTATCATAGAATCCAACCCAATAGGTTCATCTAGCCCAAAGACTCATTCGGAGTCTCTGGCTCTCCTGCAGTCGCCTGCTGAAGGTTTTACAGTCGACTGGGTGATTTTCAGTCGCTTGTCGAGCCTTTACAGTCGACTGTGATGCACAGCTCAAGTCAACTTTTCTATTGACTAATCTTGAGCTTTTCGCATCAGTCGACTGATGTTCAATTTACAGTCGCCTGTACTCTTACAGTCGCCTGTGAACTGGTCGATAGTCGCCTGTGCGCTTCTTGCATTTTCTGGGTTTCATCCCAATTTGCAAGACAGTCGCCTGTATATTTACAGTCGCCTGTGAAATGGCCATCAGTCGTCTGAAAGGCGTAAGTGCGAAATATGCATCTCTCTCTGTTTCTTGTCCATCCCTGCTGCAGTCGCCTGATGAAGGATATACAATCAGTCGACTGTCTAATGATCATCAGTCGACTGTTCTTGCCGTAAACTGCCAAAATCTAGTCGTTGCAGATTTCTTCCCTTTGGGTTTTTGGCTGTGTTTATAGGCTCTTCTTGGCTTCCTATATATTGTGATTGGCTTAGTTCATTTAGAACTCTTGAAAGGGTTAGGAATTCATAGAAGATCATTTAATCTCTTCTCTAAGCCACTCCTCCCACATTCCCTAATTAGAGCTTCATTCGTATGCTATAGCATCTATAAGCTCTAGGGAAATTCTCCAAGGGATCTAATTCTCATTCCTTTCTTGGAGAACATCTTTCTTCTCTTTATTTCATACACTCAAGTGAGAAGTGTTGGGATTAATTCCTAGAAGAAAGAAAGATCATCAAGTGCAATCAAAGCCTCATCTCAAGCACTTGAGTTTTCACTTGCATGCCTTCTTCATCGCATTGGTAAGATCATATCAATGCATAGGTAAGTGTTATTTCGTTTCACCTTTGTGATACCCCTAATTCTCTTTGTGGGAATTAGTATATCTCTTTGTGCGATTAGGATATTCTCTTTGTGGGAATAACTCTCTTTGTGGGAGTAACTCTCTTAGTGGGAGTTTTGTGTCCTAGTGTAGGGCTAACCCTAATTCTCTGAGTGGGAGTTAGTGATTCTCTTGGTGGGAGTCTTGACCCCTCGTGTAGGGTTGGTTGGGTCCTTGTGTAGGGCAAAATCCTCTTGGTGAGGTCTCTCTCTTTGTGGGAGTGTATCCCTTTGTGGGATTTGTATTCACTTCTCTTTGTGGGATTATAGTGAATATTGGTGTGGCTGGACGTACCCAAGTTTTGGGGAACCAGGGCAAAATCTCTGTGTTTGCGATTGTTGTTGTTGAGCACTCTGTTTAATTTCCGCTGCTTATTGTGCTTTAATTTTAGTAACTTTTAATTAAGCACTTTGCTTGCTGTTACACTATTCACCCCCTCTAGTGTGTGTGTAGCCCCGCAGGGTCCTTTACAGTTGGTATCAGAGCCTTGGTTTAGTGGCTTTTGCAAGCATGACTTCTAAGTCTCAACAACCCCTCTTCCTTGCTCCGTCTTCAAAGGCAAACACTTCTCAAAATGGAGGAAGAACATGTTCTATTGGCTTGATGTGCATGAGGAGTCCTTAATTACTTCGGATGCCGAAGAGTTGAATGCATTGCTCCATGCTCTCTCTCCGAAAATTGCTAAGAAAGTGAAGGAGTTCGACACGGCCAAGAAGATATGGTATTATCTTGATGAAAAGTATGGTGGAGAGGAATCGTGCGATGATGAGGGCATCGTTGGTAATGAGGTATCTCGTAACTCTCTCGTTCAACGTAGTGATTTTATTGAAAATTGTAATGCGTTGTTTATGGACTCTCCCAAAGCGAATAATAACAAGCTTGAGAGAGATGCACACATGCACACTTTATTATCATCCAAACCTTGTGATGATACACAAACCATTGCATTAAATCAAGAAAAGATTTCTCTTGATTCATGTGTGTGCATGTTGAGCAAAGAGAATGAGTCTCTTAAAGCTCAAGTAGTGTATGTCAATGAATTTCATAGATCTTTAAAAGAGAGTGCATTTGCTACTCATAAAGAGGAAATTCATTGTTTGCATGCCGAGAAAGAAGGATTTCTTTCTCAATTGAGTGCCTTGAGAGATGAGAATGCTTCTCTCAAACTCCAAATGGAGAAGATGCACTCGGATATTGATTACAACATTTTGAGTGATGAGACATTGGCTCTCAAGTCAAAATGTTGTGAGCTTAGCTCATGTCTATCCAAGAGGGATGACAACATTTCTTCACTTTTGAAGAAATGTGAGTTATTGTCTACTCAAATTTCAAATTTCAAATTGAGTAATAACACGGTTTTGGGATCCTCTTCATTGAAGGTGAACAAACCAAGCTCTTCTAGTAGAAGCACCCAAATAAATTTTATGGGGGAGCATTCTAATGAGAAAGTCACATCCAACTCTTTTGGCCTAAAATCAACTATTATTTTTAAGCCAAAGAGAAATCATGTACACCTCATTGCATAAGAAGTCTATTCAAAAACTATTGGTGTGAATGCTTCTTCATATGTTTATATGCATGATAAATCTACCCATAGGAATGACTTACTTTGCTTGCATGCTAAAATTGATGCTAAATCTTTGCATGCTTCACATGTTCCTATGCATGGTAGAATTGCTTGTGTGAATGTATCTAATGATAGATCTCATGTTTCACGCATGGGGCACGCCAATGTTTATGTTCCACCTCATAAGCGTGCTCCCTCACCTCCTACTCATCCCGTGACCAAACCTCTTCTTAAGAATCCCAAATCACTTTCTTTGTGGATTCCTAAGAATGTTTCTATGCTTGATAGGAATGCGTATATAGATTCATATGTGCGTAATGTTATATTTTCATATGACTATATACGGAAACCAAACTCCACTTTTGTTTGGTTTCCAACTTGCTAACTCACTCACATTGTTATTCATTGCATGTGTACCATGCTTGTATGTTTACATTTTGTACCCACATTTTTTTTGAGTGTGACCATTACTCCCATGTTTGCATGTTTTGTATGATTATGGGGGAGTATGGAATTTTTGCTTGCTAGCGTTATTTTTCCATTCATATGTCACATTGAATTTCATTCACTTTATGTTTGTGCATATAGGATGGTTATTTCTCTTGCGATTGGCTTTCCTATTTGGCTATTTCCCATCTTTTTGATATGCCAATGGGGGAGAGAAATAGGTTATGTAAAAATATACATTGTGCTTGTTTACGCATTATTATCAATTGGTATGTTTTTGCATAACAACTATCAATATGATTTGTGCTTTATATGTTTATATTTTGTGCACATTTGCATATTGATTGGGGGAGTTTGTTAGCACACATTGTTTATTTCAATGTTTATTATATTTTGACATAATGGATTGTCATCGTCAAAAAGGGGGAGCTTGTTAGTTCTTAGGTTCAAGACTAACGTTGTTTTGATGATGATCAATTCATTATGTTAGTGTGCTAATCAATCTTATGTTTTAGTCTCAGTTTATCTTAATGATTATATGTTGATGAGACAAAGCATAAGGCTTGGAGGATATTACAAGGTATATCTTAAAGACCTTCAAGAGTGATGGTATGCTCAAGCTTGGATGAAGTCATGAAGATCATCTAATGAAGTCAAAGCTTGGAACATGATGATGGATGAACATCTAGAGAAGCATTGTCAAAGCTTGGAGCTTGATGAAGGGAAGCTCATCAAAGTGTGCCAAAGCTTGGAGATGATGGGGAGCATCATGGTATCGTGAGCTTGAAGACTTAAGACTCTAGGAGATGCAATTTGTTATCCATGTAATTTCATTTACTTGCATATCTCTTTTTGAGTCTAGGATTAATGTAATGTCTTGATAGATGGTCATACTCTCATGCATTTGCATTTCACCATCTTAGTGAGCCTTAGGATTATTATAGAATCCAACCCAATAGGTTCATCTAGCCCAAAGACTCATTCAGAGTCTCTGGCTCTCCTGCAGTCGCCTGCTGAAGGTTTTACAGTCGACTAGGTGATTTCCAGTCGCTTGTCGAGCCTTCTACAGTTGACTATGATGCATATCTCAAGTCAACTTTTCTATTGACTAATCTTGAGCTTTTCGCATCAGTCGACTGATGTTCAATTTACAGTCGCCTGTACTCTTACAGTCGCCTGTGAACTGGTCGACAGTCGCCAGTGCGCTTCTTGCATTTCCTGGGCTTCATCCCAATTTGCAAGACAGTCGCCTGTTGCTGTTTTTACAGTCGCATGTATATTTACAGTCGCATGTGAAATGGTTATCAGTCGTCTGAAAGGCGTAAGTGTGAAATATGCATCTCTCTCTGTTTCTTGTCCATCCCTGCTGCAGTCGCCTGATGAAGGATATACAGTCGACTGTCTGCTTTACAGTCGCCTGTATAGTCTTCTACAGTCGACTGTCCTGGCTCAGATTATAGCCGTTGGGATATTTTCTAGCCGTTGATCAGTCGAATGTCTAATGATCATCAGTCGACTGTTTTTGCCGTAAACTGCCAAAATCTAGCCATTGCAGATTTCTTCCCTTTGGGGTTTTGGCTGTGTTTATAGGCGCTTCTTGACTTCCTATATATTGGGATTGGCTTAGTTCATTTATAACTCTTGAAAGGGTTAGGAATTCATAGAAGATCATTTAATCTCTTCTCTAAGCCATTCCTCCCACATTCCTTAATTAGAGCTTCATTCTTATGCTATAGCATCTAAGCTCTAGGGAAATTCTTCAAGGGTTCTAATTCTGATTCCTTTCTTGGAGAACATCTTTCTTCTCTTCATTTCATACACTCAAGTGAGAAGTGTTAGGATTAATTCCTAAAAGAGAGAAATATCATCAAGTGCAATCAAAGCCTCATCTCAAGCACTTGAGTTTTCACTTGCATGCCTTCTTCATCGCATTGGTAAGATCATATCAAGGCATATGTAAGTGTTATTTCGTTTCACCTTTGTGATACCCCTAATTCTCTTTGTGGGAATTAGTATATTTCTTTGTGAGATTAGGATATTCTCTTTGTGGGAATAACTCTCTTTGTGGGAGTAACTCTCTTAGTGGGAGTTTTGTGTCCTAGTGTAGGGCTAACCCTAATTCTCTGAGTGGGAGTTAGTGATTCTCTTGGTGGGAGTCTTGACCCTTGTGTAGGGCAAAATCCTCTTGGTGAGGTCTCTCTCTTTGTGGGAGTGTATCCCTTTGTGGGATTTGTATTCACTTCTCTTTGTGGGATTATAGTGAATATTGGTGTGGCTGGACGTACCCCAGTTTTGGGGAACCAAGGTGAAATCTCTGTGTTTGCGATTGTTGTTGAGCACTCTGTTTAATTTCCGCTGCTTATTGTGCTTTAATTTTAGTAACTTTTAATTAAGCACTTTGCTTGCTATTACACTATTCGCCCCCCTATTGTGTGTAGCCCCGCAGGGTCCCTTACACAATGCAATGCAAAACACGGATGATAGCACATTGTAGGCTCAAAATTAAATGCGTGCTACTAAGTATGAAAACAAAATAAAATAAAATCATGAATTCAATGAAAAAAGAAAGTGCAATATCAGGATTATGATGCAACAAATTCAATGAGATAGAAGAAGCATGACAATTAATGACTATAATCAAAAAGTTCTATTGCAAACTAATTAAAAGTGTAGGAATTATCAAATGAAAAACTTGATTAAGTTGAGAATATTACTCAAAAAGTGCAAACAAATTCGTGCGCAATAATAATATTGTCAAAGAACTGTCGAAAGACCGATCCCTCACATTTAAGTTGAAAATGAGCTTGAAGAGCTCCAAAATCAGCCTAAACTGGTTCATGTCTGGGTCTGGTATGACATGGTCAGTCTTAAAGGCTAAACCAAGTTCTAGTTAGATTTGCAAAGCTGCCAATTCTCAAGTTGGTTCAAATCGATCTAATATAGCACTCATACTGACCCTAATTCAGATAAAATTATGAATCCAATCTTAAATTTATGGTGTTATTGCTGTTATTCCTGAGATTGGAAGCCCAATTTGACAGCAAAATAAACGACAATAACTTGAAGCAGAGATGTTGAAGGATCATGAGGATACTGATGATGCTGATGATGGCATCACCAATGTGATCTGAGGGCTTTGATATGATGTCACCGGTGGCGATGTTAAGCGGCCGCAACTTCCGAAAGCTGATGACACAGAGGCTCTATGGATGGGGGTTCTTAAGAAATTTGGAGAAGATAAAACGTGGATAATGTAGAGGACATTGAGGATGAAGCTATGATGGTGAAATCAATGTGTTCGGTTGGAGTTGAATGAGATTTTGAGAGGCTCAAATCAGTTCTTTGATGGGTCTGTAGGGGTTGGGGCGATGAACAGTAACCCACGCCAATTTTCAATTTTTTTCTTGGTTGGTTTTTAACTAAAATCAACGTAGAGGGGGGTTTTGACCGACTAATACTAAAATTAAAAGAAAGAAAACAAAATGAAATGGACTAAAGGGAAAGGAAAACAAAGTGAGACTCTTGAGAGAGATGAAGATGATGATGGAGAAGAACTGAAATTTTGACTCTAGTACCAGTCTGATTCGGACCAGAAGCTTTAGCATTTGGTGGTGTGAAGATTTGGGAATTTGGAAAAGAAATTGATAAAGAAGAAATTAAAAGATTCTGGCCTTACACTGGGCAAATCACTCACCAACTCTAGGTGAATCACATGTAAAGAGATTATCAAAAATCAGAAAATTGATTTGCACAAATTATTCTCGAATTCTAAAGTTTCATACAAGAAGCAAAACAGAGCCTAACAAGAAGCAAAATAGAGCCTAACTAGACACGTATTCAAATTCTCAAATAGATTCAAATAAAGAGATATACTCTCAAAAGGAAAACATAACAGATCAAAAAACAATGAAACATAATATGAATTCTAAACAAACTCAAGTTTGTAAAATGAATAAAAACAGAACTCCGGGTCAAAATCCTAAATCATTCTTCTTCTCCGATAATAAGTACTTAAAGGAGTATGCTTCCCATCAGTAGGCTGCCCGTACTCGACCCACAGGGTCATTGGTTAACATGTGGGGGACTTGTTTAACCCATGAGAGTACTGACACATCTGAAAAATTTCTCATCCTTATAACATCAACTGCATAGAGCTACACCGACCTTGCCAAGTTGCACATCTGAATGTCGATAGCTACTCTATTTTATCAATCACTTGACAAACACCAGGATCTCAGAAATTTTCAGAAATTTTCCCAAGTAGTGTAAGTTCATAAGAAAAAAATGAGAACATTTTTAACCTCAGTAAAGTTTTCTACAAAAAGTAGAGAAAGTAGCAAGCTTCCATGGAGCTGTAGAAAGTAGAAACATCTCTATTTTTATTCTCTACTACTACATTCTATATGCTAACAAGTAACTAAGTCAAGTCTGATTCACACTGCTAAAAAATTAGGACCGGCGGCGAGCATGAAGTTTGATGAGAGACAAGCATTGTGTGTATAAAAAATATAATAATATTAATAAATGAGTTGAAATGGGTCAAGTTGTTTAACCGGTACCCGACCCGCTTAATGTATGGGTTGACTCGTTTAGGTCCTAAACGGGTGAAACCCATATAGTCTTGACCCAAACCGGTTTAAAGCGGGTTAGTCACGAGTCGGGTTGGCGGGCCGGGTTTGGATTGCCACCTCTAGATACATCACATGGGCATTTTGCTTGGAACAGTTCATAATCAAGGTGGGTGAGAACTTTGATTGTTGAATATGACACTAGATGCATGCTCTTTTTTTGATTGATACTTCTCTTAGGATATATTTGATAATATTGTTTTTCCTTTCTACTCTGATAGGTGTTCAGTTTGTTTTATTTTTCTCCCTCAATAGGTTCAACTGTCAATGCAATTTGTTTATTTGGAGAGTTAGTAGATTGCTGATATTTTGCAACTAGGCAGAGATTTCAAGAGTTGTAGTGGGAATCAGACATCCATTACAGCATCTGCGAGGGAAGGCTATACAATCCTTACGAAGTGAAGGTGTTCAAGTTGATGTCCTCGGCGAGGATTTGCAGAGTAAAACATTTGAGGTAATTAGAGTGTTGAAAAGTGTTTTAATATATGATTTTATTTTATTTTATATCATTTTATTGATATTCTATTATAATTGGATCTTACATCTGTTACTCCTTGGACTAAACCAGTTTTACATTTACATTTTTCACCGTCCGAGATATCTTATTTACTTATTTTCTTGAATGTTAATGCAAAGGCTAAACTTCTAACTACAACCTAAAGTAAATGTAAAAAAAACAATGATTCCATAAGATGTGCTTCTTCATAATCGATAAGTTGGCATGGCATAGGATGAGTTGACTTCGACGGAATGTCTAAGTGCATAGATACATCTAACTTAAAAAAAGGAAAAATAAAAGTAAAAGAACGTTCTAGATCTGCTCTAGTTTTTCTCATTTTATTTGCATCGCCAGTGTTTCTTATTTCACATCTATGAAAATCATTCTCCATTGAATAGATACTTCCAGTATCTTGTCCTTGGATATTGCTGGCTGTAAGTGTGCTTCAAGAAATCAGGCTCTGTCATGACATGTTTTTGGGTTCATATGAACTCTGTATTGAACTTTCGGGATATTGAACTTGTGACCCAATAACTCTTGATAGTTCACACCATATTGATCTGTGGATACTATTCTAAAAGTAATCTGAGATTGTGAGATGGGACTTATTATGAGATTGCCCAGTTGGTTAATTAAATCAATGGTTGGTACCATCCATCTAGATCAACGTAGCGAAAAAACAAGCAGTACAAAATTTTTGATTATTTAGAGCCACCTAAGCTATGGATGCTGTCCCCATGTTTGCAATTTAGGCTTGAAAGCGTCTCATTTTGCAAAATCTTGATTTATGTTCCAGAAGGTTCTAAATATTCCAAATTTTGTGCATATCTCTTGATGGGTATCGTAAATGGACAGTGCCTGTCATGATTTAATTAACGGATTATACTATCTTACCATCTCATTATATCAATTCTTTCATCTATACATACACATACACTTGGAAAAATGCACATGCTGAATATTTTAGTATAAACATATTATTTTTTTACAGTTGTTGAACCATGGAGTAGAATAAGACAAGATACACATGAATTTGTAGTTTTCTTGCGCTTAATTTAATGTTGTTTTGCGATTATTCTATGAATTGTTTACTTTATTGAGAAGCAAGTGTTTTGAGTATTTGTTCTTTATAACTTACTCCTTAAATATCAATCTGGAATAATTTGACACTGTCTATTCACAGTGTTTGAATACAATTGTATGTGTTCTTAAGTGTGAACTTAAAAAAAGAAATAAAACATGAGAAGATGTGGAGGACAATATTACAATTAGTGTGACACTATACTTTAAGCTAAGGATGCTATGTTTTATGTAATTTTTTTAATTAATTGGATTAAGTGGAAATTCTACATATTCGCTACCATTCATTTATTTATTATTAATACAAAATTAAAATTTAATAGTTCACTTCTATGTTCTAGGTTGCACATTAAATTGAAGTATCCAGTTATATTCGATCATTTTTGAAAAGAGATAATTTTGTACAATTATTGATAATGAGGAGAATCCAAAATTATTTATAACTATAATTGAAATAAAAATGTATCAATTACATACTTAGTAGCACTATCCATTTTTTTTTCTTAAAAATAGTTTTAATTTCTTAAAACCACAATTGAGTGAAAAAGCTTAAGAATAATAGAATCTGTAAAAAAATACGAATCTTTAATAATTACCAAAAATAAAACAATTGTAAACTTTTGTAGTAAATATTCAATTCTTGCTTTATATATAATCATACAAAAAATAGTTCTAAGAGTTCTTAACACGTGCAAAAAAACTTAATATCTATATCATTAATATTTTAGTATATATTCACCTTTTGAAATTATAGTTAGCTTAATTTGAACCCGAACTTATAACTGATTTATGAATTGTCAATGTGCCCTACTAATGTTTAATTATAAGTATGATTGTTAATGAACGCTGAATGTCATTAGATATGATGTGAAAAGCTAATGCGCCCTATGCTTGGGGAACCGGTTTACATGGGACGTGAGATGAAACCTAAAGGCTTATGTTTTTAACCCATTCCGACCTATTTTTTAGTTTCTCTCTAAAATTCAAAAACCATGTTAGGAAAATATCCTTGTATCCAATAACTTATTCATTAGTTGTGGAGGAGCTTTTGATGGGGCGACAAATTTGAGATCTATATTCTTGCAACAATGAGTTCGAAATCCCTAATTTTCCCTAAAGTGCTAGAAAATATTTGGTAATATTTGTATGTTCTATTTTGTATTTTTAGATAAGTGTTCAATAAACTATTTGGAGAAAAAGATTTTTGCAGGTGGATTAGGGATGATCTATTAGGCTTTTAATCCAACATTACTAGGTCATCAAGAAAATTCACCTTAAGTTACTCATAGACCTTCCTAATAGTAAAACAAAACCTAGTGGATGAATCCTATTTCCCCATCTTCTACAGAGGTAGAAGCATCAAGTATTTTGGTCAAAAAAATTATTCAACCTTAGGTGATGTCATGTGTTCAAATGTTTATAAGAAAATATGGATGTGATAAAACGTGAAATTTAGTGGGGCATATTAATGGAGTCAGTAAATATGGGAGGTTTTATGTCTTTAGTTGTAATTTAAGGGGTTTTATGAAAGTAATCCATTATATTAATGTTATTGATTGATCATAAAATTAAGCAAAATGTGTTATCCATAAAAAGCAATTATGGAGAGGGATAGAAGAATGAGAGCAAACATTCAAATTATAATTTATACCAAAAAAGAGTAAAGTCAGGAATTTGTTCCAAAAACAGAAAGTATTGGAAATCAACCTAGGAAACAATACAAAACCTAATTTATGGAAATACCAAATATTAATTAAATACCATCTATTATATATTTGACAACGTTTTTTTAATCCTAGGGCTGACTAAGACAAGTTGATTAGGACAAATGGGTTGATAGAAAGAAAGCCATGATTAAATCTTGGGGAATCAACGGTTGGGATGCGGTTTTGTGAAAGTTTTTTGAGATGGGGAAACTGTTGGGGGTGAAAAAAGTACGTGCCTTTAATATTTGTTTATTTTTGAAATTTAAGGGGGGCGAAAAAAGTACAAGCTGACAACACTAAAAAATATTTGTTTATTTTCGAAATTTAAGGGGGGAAATAGTACGTGCCTCGAACAATGGCATACGGCTACGGCTTCCCACGCTCGAGGTAAGAAATGACGAGTATGGGCTTCCACTAACAATAGTGCCAAGATTAAAGTTGGGATGGTGAGGTAATTTCATGTGGAAAGCCAGTGACGAACTGACATGCGAATCAGGGGAAGGATATTATGCTCATAAATGTAGCAACCATTTTTAATATTTTGATAACTAAGGTTTTAAAAAAACATTATTTAGTCTTTCACTCTCACTCTCTCTTTCCTCAGAAAGAGTTCATTAACCCACATGCATCACTATTAATTGTTTTGATTTCCATAGCAATTCAAACGCTCTTAACCCATGGGCATTGCACCCAAGGCAGCAAGTAGGAGCCTTAAACAATTGTAGCGCCAAATGAGGGTGCATGTTATAATTAGCTGTTGCCGTGGAAAATGACAAAATGAGGGCAGCATTAAACACACCCACACGCTAAAGCCATGCGTTGAGCAAGGCCGGACCGACCCGCCCCAGCCTGTCAGAATTTGGGCACCCTCCAGGAAGACCACGAAGACATAGTCCGAGCTCCAATCCCCCGACCAGCGGGGTAGCCCGATCAGGCATTCCCTCCTCGAGCGGGCTCGGAGTTGCAACCATGACCCTGTGCCGACCGTCTGGATCTGATAAAAGTAGAAGAGAAGGGGGAGAGACGGCTCCAGACCTCGGGTACAGCAGAGCATCACGAAGCCCGTCAGTACCGCAATCGAACAGGGGGTGAACTGGCAAAGGGGCACCATGAGATACTCCATGACCTGGATGAAGAAGGGATTGAGCGGGAAACGAAGACCCAGGCGGAACATCTCGACGTAGACGCCGACCTCATTGCTCCTCGGAAGGCAGATCCGCTCGTCGACGAATGGAACTCGAACATCGTACGGATAGCAGAGATACCTTTCCCGGATCTCCGTGGCCACTGAGGGAGGAGTCCCCGACGGCGTTCGGAGGATAACCGGGGACACATTAAGCCGCACGGCAGCCGACGCCGCTTCATCGCCGGCGTAGTCCGGGAAGAGCTTCCCCTTCCCCTTATCTCGAAGGGGACGACTCCCAGAGGAGGAACCTGATCCCACAAGCCGGGGCCCGCCCCGCCTCAACTCAGGAGGATCCCTCGCCCCTTGGCCAGAACCACCTATCCTAAGAACATCCATAATATGAAAATAAGAAAGGAGTTACCTTTTTGTTAATTTGGAGAAGACAAGGAAGCGAAGGCGGCGGGAGACTCCGAGTTGTGAAAAGCCTAGAACAGAGAAAAGTGCAAGGAAGAAGTTGGGATCAGCGCGGCAGGGGATCTTATATACCAGACCCATGGGCGAATTCGAAACGCCTGACCGGGACACGTGGCAGGCCTCAAGGAGCCGGCGGCGTTTCAAAATCGGCGCCAAGGGAAGTCCAATCGATCCGCCCCATCATGACATCCATTTATGACGACGCCTCGATTGAAGCACCACACGGAACCCCAGGAGTCACATCGGTCGAACCGAGCTGGCCAAGGCCGATCGGCCCCACCGATGGGGGCAATTGATACGTCTATTTTGCGAGGGCCCAACAGCATAGGCCCAAAGGCACAACCCACCAAACGAAGCCCGAAAGATACGAGCCTGGATGCCCGACCGTCGATCGGTAGCCCATCAGCGCGATCAGGCCCACCCGGCGAAGTCCCATAGAGGGCCCCCAAATATCAATCCGACCCGGCCCCGATAACGCACGAGTCACCCGCCCACTCCAGCGATAACCGTTCCCCTGATCCCGTTACCACTTAAGGGCCGTGATGGGGAGGTGCTGGCATGGCGCTGGGAGCGGCGACGGGGGGCGGATTGAGGGGGCACGATCGAAGGCGGACGAGCGACGTGGGCCGGGGGCAATCACGGCGGGAGGTCTATAAAAGGGCTAGAAGGACGACTGGACAAGGGACCGGATCTCAGGTAACTAAAACCTAAGGTACTCCATCAACGACCTAGTTCCCCCGTTCCAAACTCCTTCCTCCCCCGCTCGCGCCGGTAGACGCAGTTCCGATCTCCTCTCGAGTCGAACCGTCTCCGCCGGGCCTCCTCTCTCAGATCACTATCTGACTTATGCATCGGAGGGGATTTGGCCGGAACCAAGGTCCGGCCCCCCTGACGGGCGTTCTCATCTGCGCAGGAGGACGTCACATCCACGGGCCGAGGCTTCCCCTCCGCCCCGCGACCGGCCACGTAACCAGCAGGACGATCGAGGCTACCCCTCGTCGTCCGACCGCCGAGGCCGAGCACGTCCGTCCGAGGCCGAGCGTCTCAACCCGGGACGAGGCTTCCCCTCGCCCCCCCTTGCGACCAAGGATCTCGATTCGGCCAAGCCGACGCGCTCCACGTCGTCCGCAACTCCGACTCACGCCTCGTCTGCACCGACTCGACACACCCGAGGGACCCAAGCGGATCCCTTGACTACGTTGACCGGGTTATCCACGGTCAACGCTTTTGTAGTGAGAAAACACTCTGAAACACATTGATTTGAAGAAGATCATGTGTTCGATTTGTTTATGTTTATGTTTGGATTGTCTAGAAGAATTCATTCATTATGTTGCTTCCATTCAGACATTGCATCTTCATTCGATGCTTTGTTTAGAAATTGCTTCATGTGATACATTTACAAAAATGTAATTAGTTTTTAATAGATTTTGATAATAAAAGGTTAGATATGATTGATGCTATTCATGTTGTGGACACTAAGATGATATAACAAAATTATCATTTACGAGGTTGGTTATAATATAATTATTTTTGAGAACATGTGGAGTATTATGCATATAATTTTTTTCACATATAATTATTAATCTGGGCACATCAACTTCTTAAATTTTTAGTCCGCGTTGAAAGCAAGCTAAATTGTTGTTGGTTTAAATTTTGGAGGGGAAATATTTTTTGGAGAGAACAAAGATTTTGAGGGAATATCTTAAAGGCGCCGAAGGCGACCGCGCGTGCGCCGAAGGCGACCACTAAATTTTTGTTCGTCTAAATTGTGAAGTGGAATACTATATGTCCCAAAATTTTGGAGGGGGAAATAATATTTGGAGTAACAATGATTTTAAATGAACCGTGCCCGAGGGCACGGGTTATGACTAGTCTACATACAAACTAAAGTTCTCAAGGGCACAAATATCTATCTTTTTAGTTGCTAATAGAACATTGAGTCGTATATATTGTTTAATAAATATCTAATAATGAAATAAAAAAAATAAGCTTACATCATTTGCTTTTAGTAAGACGATTAGAATGATTTTTTTCTTAACAATCATTAAAGCAATTGAATGACAATAGAGGAAAAGTGAGACCAAAATGGCTACAAAGTACAAATTGCTTTAAAAATGCGGAAACAAACCTGTAGCATTCTCTCACTAATTCATGCATAGCTATTTTGTTTTTATTTTTAAATAACATTTTAACACTATTTCTACATATTAGTTCATATATTTTGATGTTAACATTGGTGTTGTAGGGATGTGGTGCTATAGAATATCTATTATCAATTCCTTCCCTTTTTTCTTGTGAAAATGAATTTGCTTTCTTGTTTTAACTGACACTAAAAGTGTTTCCCTCGTATGTATCTGGAATTCTAGCTTAGTCTGAAATCTTTCTTTAAATTCATATAGGCAATTTTTTGGGTTGAGCATTCGTTATGCTTGAAAATATTCAGATTTAATAATTTGTATGAATGTTCTTATATGTGCATGCCAAACTTTTCTATATTAATCAAATACTTAAAATTGTAAATTGCAGGTAGCTTTGAAATCATGCCTCATGGTAAACGCCCCATTACTTTATAGATCTGCCTTTCGAGTTCCGTTCTCTGTTTTCAAGTTTGCAATGACCCTAGATGGTAAGTTTAAGATTTACTGTATGTCATTTTCCTGTTCTTGTTATTTCTCATTCTACAAAGTTTCATTAGCTGGAAATTCTGCCATGACATTGCTGAAGTAATATCTAATCTAGACTGATATTGGCAGGAAAAATTGCAACAAGTAGTGGACATGCATCCTGGGTGAGCAGCAAGCAGTCCAGAGATCTAGTATTTGAGTTGCGGGGCAGAAGTGATGCCATAATTGTTGGAGGAAACACTGTACGTCGTGATGGTATATACGTTCATCATGTAGTTCAGAATTTTAGTAAATTGAATGTGATGATTCTTTAGTGTCCTTTTATAGAATTGCATGCCATATAAATGCAGACCCGCGACTAACTGCCAGGCACGGTGGGGATCACATTCCAGTACGGATTGTAATGTCTCAGACTATGAATCTTCCTGAAGAAGCAAATCTCTGGAATACATCTGATGCATATACTATTGTTGCAACTCAAAGGGGTGCCCGTAAGGATATGCAGGAAAAACTTGCGAGAAAAGGTGTTGAAGTGGTGGAGTTTGACTTCTTAAATCCTCGAGAATTCATGGAGTATTGCTATGACCGTGGGTACCTTTCCGTGTTATGGGAGTGTGGTGGGGGTCTTTCTGCACCAGCTATATCATCTGGGGTAATTCACAAGGTACACTGTAATATTCCTCATAACAGGATAACTATAGAAATCCTCTATATGTTATACTAAAATCAAGTCATATCGAGCTTTGCTTCATAATTTGCATCTTATTACGATCCACAAGTTAATTTTCCCAGCCCTCAGTTTAAGTAGTGATCATTTTTTGATCTTCTGGATCATATATCATTGATATGATCCTTTTGCTACTTGTAATTTAATCACTCATATGGACAATCATATATTATCTTAGCTCATCAGAGCGTGTTCATGTTTCCAAAATCATTTCTTTTGTTTCTTATTTTGTTAACTAAGCTTGATTTTTTTATACTTTTCCCTTTTCCATGTGTATGATTATATTGAACTATTTATTTTTGGGTCTCTATTAGTATATCCTATTTCCTATCTGTAATAGTTTTTTTTAATTTTATTATAAAATTCGTACGATTCTTTGAGGACTGTGATGTTGTCAATTCTAGCAGCATTTTCACTACATTGACACTGAAATGTTTGTTTTCCATAATTGAAATCTCATGTTTTTTCAACCTGGGATGGCATTCATGAAGGAAAATAATTCTTCCAGTTAACAGTAAATATTTAACATAATTTTTTTGTTATATATGTTTTTAAATGTCAATGCGGTGTCTGTTTATTTATCAATATCTTCTCCTAATTCATTTGTTCAATGTTTTGTTCTTTATTGCTCCTATGAAATATACTTGCCCCTTTGGTATAATCGTCAGCATGACTTTGTTGAAGTGGGCCATGCATGCATCATGCCTAAAGTGAAGATTCTAGAAACCTTGACGATAGATTGACCAAGTTTTTATGACCAAAGATCAACCTAAGATCGTGCTCTAAGGTTTGGTGCCTAAATAATGAGGAACATAAAAGATTAATTGGTTAAGAGTCCACTTTCTAGTTGGTGAGCATTTAAAACTTAATTAGATGAAATCACTATACCTAGATATACATAATTAAACATTTTACTATGTGTGCCCAAAAATGTATTAGGCCTATTCTTCTTTATATTATATAATGTTATACTAATGGTAGACCTTGATGGGTATTTTAGAGAATGAGAGTCATTTTAGCGGTTGTAATTAAATTCAAAAGAAAACCCCGTGCATTGGTTTTACCTATCTTTGGTACCTTAACATAGGTAATAACCTGCCCAAACTGTGGTTATAGTGCTAAAGATAATCACACATGAAAGCATGCATAAGTGCCAAGAACCAAGGTTTGAGGTCTCGGTTTCGGTCTCGGTCTCGGTATCGTTCTCTCGAAAATTTAGGTTTTGGTATCGGTATCGTCCGTTTCGACGGTTTCGGACGTGAGTTTCGGTTGGTTTGTATCGGTAGTTTTAAATACTTAAACCCTCTATCAGAAACGTAAAAAACTAAAGTAGCTTGAAGTTTTACTTTGCGCACCCACCATTTTACTTTGCGCACATACCACTTTCAAGTTTGCCATGCATAAACTTTTAAGTTTGCCAAGCTATGCTTGGAGTTGCTTTGCGCACCCACCAGTTTGCTTCGCGCACATACCACTTATTTACAAGTTTGCCATAAAATATCCTACTCACATACCACTTATTTACGAGTTTACCATTTCCATTTACTCTAACACTTCACAGTTCACACACTCCACGGTCTGCTCTCTCTCTCTCTCTCGCTCGCTCGCTCTCTCTCTCTCTCGGGAGAGGCGGAGGCGGCGATGGGGCTCTCTCTCTCTGTGTGTGTGTGTAGGGGCGCTGGAGGGAGTGCGTTGAAGGGCGGCAACTGGAAGGCGGCGGCTGGAGCTCTGGTAAGTCCTCCCTCATTGTCCTCTTCATCTTCGTTTTCTTCTTCTTATTCTTTTTTATTTTCTGATGTTTGCTTCTGACTTTTTTTATTCTTTTTTTGATTTTCTGATTGCTTCGGTGACTTCTTCTTCAATTTTTTAAATTTGCTGTTACTCGAATCGGTATCGGGAAGTATCTGCCGATACCGTCCAGTTTCGGCCGATACCGGCCGAAACTGGGCGGTATTGGCCGATACCGGCCGATACCGGCTGATACTGATTTTTTCGTGCAGTATTGGACCGGTACTGAGTGGTACCGGTCCGATACACCCGATACCAAGAGGTATTGGGCGATACCTCAAACCATGCCAAGAACAATCAAATTTGTAACACTTTATATCCATTATCACCCAATTTTTTTTCCACATTTGAAGCACAAACACTTCAAAATGAATGTTGTTTCAGAGTGTTTTCTCACTACAAAAGCGTTGACCGTGGATCACCCGGTCAACGTGGTCAAGGGGCCGACTTGGGTCCCTCGGGTGCGCCGAGTCGGTGCAGACGCGGCGCGAATCGGAGTTGCGAACGACGTGAAACGTGTCGGCTGGGCCGGGTCTGGATCCTCGGCCACAAGGGGGGCGAGGGGAAGCCTCGGCCTGGTGTGAGGCGCTCGGCTTCGGACGGTCGAATGGCGAGGGATAGCCTCGGTGCCTCGTGAGCGGAGGGGAAGCCTCGGCTCGGACGGACGTGCTCGGCCTCGGTCGGTCGGACGACGAGGAGTGGCCTCGGTCGTCTTGCTTGATGCGTGGCCGGCGTGAGGCGGAGGGGAAGCCCCGGCCCGTGGATCTGATGTCCTCCTGCGTAGACGAGCACACTCGTCAGGGGGTGCCGGACCTTGGTTCCGGCCAAATCCCCTCCGATGCCTAAGTCATACGGTGATCTGAAAGAGGAGGCTCGGCGGAGACGGTTCGACTCGAGAGGAGATCGGAACGGCGTCTACCGGCGCGAGCGGCGGAGGAAGGAGATGAAATGGGGGAACTAGGTCGTTGATGGAGTACCTTAGGTTTTAGTTACCTGAGATGCCGTCCCCTCTTCAGTCGTCCTTCTAGCCCTTTTATAGACCTCCCGTCGCGATTGCCCTCGACTCACGTCCCTTGTCCTCCCCCGATCGTGCCCCCTCAATCCGCCTCCCTATCGCCGTTCCTTGCGCCATGCCAGAACCTCCCCATTACCGCCATTAAGTGGTTGTGGGCCCGGGGGAGCGGTTATCGCTGGAGTGGGCGAGGGACTTGCGCGTTTTCGGGGCCGGGTAGGATCGCCGTTTGGGGGCCCTCGAAGGGGCCTTGTCGGGCGGGCCTGATCTCGCAGACGGGCTTCTGATCGGTAGTTGGGTTTCTGGCCACATGTTCTTTCGGGCTTCGTTTGGCGGGCTGTGCCTTTGGTCTTATGCTGTTGGGCTTCCGTAAAATAGACGCATCAATTGCCCCCATCGGTGGGGCCGATCGGCCTTGGCCGGCTCGGTTCGACCGATGTGACTCCTGGGGTTCCGAGTGGCGTGTCAGTCGAGGCGTGGTCATAAATGAAGGTTATGATGAGGCGGATCGATTGGACTTCCTTTGGCGCCGATTTCGAAACGCCGCCGACTCTTTGAGGCGTGCCACGCGTTCCTGTCAGGCGTTTCGAATTCGCCACCGGGTCTGGTATATAAGATCCCCGGCTGCGTTGATCCCAACTTCTTCCTCGCTCTTCCCTCTGTTCTAGGCTTTCCACAACTCGGAGTCTCCCGCCGCCTTCGCTTCCTTGTCTTCTCCAAATTAACAAAAAGGTAACTCCTTTCTCCTTTTCGTGTTATGGCTGCTCTTAGGATAGGTGGTTCTGGCCAAGGGGCGAGGGACCCTCCTGAGTCCAGGCGGGGCGGGTCCCGGTCTGTGGGATCTGGTTCCTCCTCTGGGAGCCGTCTCTTCCGAGATAAAGGGAAGGTGAAGCTTTTTCCGGACTATGCCGGTGATGAGGTGGCATTGGCTGCCGTGCGGCTTAATGTACCTCCGGTTATTCTCCGAACGCCGTCGAGGACTCCTCTTCCCGCGGCCGCGGAGATCCGGGAAAGGTATCTCTGCTACCCGTATGATGTTCGAGTCCCCTTCATCGACGAGCGGATCTGCCTCCCGAGGAGCAATGAAGTCGGCGTCTATGTCGAGATGTTCCGCCTGGGTCTTCGTTTCCCGCTCAATCCCTTCTTCATCCAGGTCATGGAGTTTCTCACGGTGCCCCTTTGCCAGTTCACCCCTTGTTCGATTGCGGTATTGACGGGCTTCGTGACGCTCTGCTGTACTCGTGGTCTGGAGCCATCTCTCCCCCCTTCTCTTCTACTTTTATCAGATCCAGACGGTCGGTCCAGGGTCGTGGCTGCACCTCCGAGCCCGCTCGAGGAGGGAATGCATGATCGGGCTACCCCGCTGGTCGGGGGATTGGAGCTCGGATTATGTCTTCGTGGTCTTCCTGGAGGATGCCCAGATTTTGACAGGTTGGGGCGGGTCGGTCCGGTCTTGCCCAATGCTGGCCCTTTCTGAGGCTGATCAGGCGGCCGTCGCGCTGCTGTCGACCCTCCCCTTAGAGGCGAAGTCTATCTGGTCTTTGTTGGACGACCTACTCCTGAAGGCCGTCTTGTGGTCTCCGGGTAGGTCGCTTTTTCAGTCCTGGATTACCCCGTGGCTTACCCTGATTTCGGTCTCCCTTGCAGGAATGGCTGGTCGCGAGTTCACCCGCGATGTCGATGAGCTGATCCGTCGTGGAGCCGCTCGGAGCCGGGGCAGTACCTCCGGAAGGGGGCCTCGGCGGACCGTTGAGGAGGAGGTGCGCCGAGCCGAGCCCTCCGTGGGCAAGGTGGTGGCCGCGCCTCCCGCCTCTTCTTCTGGCGATATCCTCCCCGGGGGGTCGTAAGGGCCGGATCCGCCCCACCAGTCCAAGAGGCGGGGGGCAACGACGGGTCCGGTGCAGCTTCCCTTGCGCTTGACGTGCACCCTCTTGTCCCCGAGGGTGGAGGTGGCACGAGGCGGAAACGCTCCCCTTCGGCGCCTGCCGAGCCTCACGAGGGGAAGAGGAGGAGGGAAGGTGAGGCTCCCTCCAGTCCGGCGTGCTCCGTGCCCCCGGCGGTGTTCGCCAGGGATCTTCCGGTGGCCCTGACAACCACCCCCGTCGCGGCGTCTCCGCCCCCAATATCGGGAATCGGTGCCCTACTGGCGGGCATCTCGGCCTCCCTCGAGGTCACTCCGGGGAGTTCGGTGTTTGTCGACCGAGCCCTGGCTCAGCAGTTCGCCGAGGGTTCCGTCCTCCCCCGGGACCGCAGTCTCCTCGAGAGGATCCCCGCCGACAAGGTGTCAGACACCCTGGTCTGGATCCTTCAACAGGTTCGGCTATCCTACTGTCCTTTCCTTCGCTCTCTTCTTGGGCTCATGTCTTGTCTTCCAGGGTTCAACGCTCGCTGTTGAGTCGCAGCGTTGAGCCGTCCATTTGAGGGAGCTGGAGGAGTCCTCTGCGAGGGCCCATGAGCGGGCCGGGGCGGCGGAGGTAGCTATGGTGGAGGCCCAGATGGAGTCTCGGCAACTCAAGCTCCGGGCGGCCGAGCTAGAGGGACGAGTGGGTGACCTCCAGGGAAAGTTGAAGGACGCTCGGCAGTCGGCCGAGGAAGCGACGGAGTCGTTCCGCCTGGAGAGGGAGGAGCTTCAGAGGGAACTGTCGGATCGGCGTCAGGTGGCGCGGTTTGCGGAGGAGTTGGAGAGGGGCGTCGTCGCGACTTTGGGGAAGAGGATCTTCGAGGTCCTCAGGGAAGCCTTCGGTACATACGAAGGCCTCATCGGCCCCCGGATCGTCGAAGTCGTCCGGTCTTCCTTCCGGGATTGCGCGGAACGCGTCCGGCAAGCTCCTCCACCTGTCGATCCCCCTCGCTCCGAGCAGGGCGAGGCGCCCGAGGATGCGTCCTCTCGAGCCCGGGCCCCCTAGGTCATCCTTGTCTTTATCCTCAAATTTTTTAGCATCCGCTTCGCTTTGGCCCGGTCTACTTGAAATGGATCCCTGACCTCGCAATCTCCTTCGGCTTCGCTACCGGTTCCCGGCTTCGGAGCGAATAATTGCTGGTTGCATGGATGTTCGCTTAGGCCAGCAACTTTGTGTTCTTGGTCGACAGGTTTTGCTCTGCCGTCGTTACCCTAGTTTCCGTAGGTGACGAGCCTTGTCGTCCGCCGAGGGCGGATTATTTGTAGGGAGGCTTCCCCGCTTCGATTTCCTGTAAATAAGACACACTTCTGTACATTGGTTAATTATTGGAAATGAAATTGACTTACTCGAACTTCTCGCGCATTTTGCTTTGTTGCTGCGACCTCGGCCCCTCTGCTGACGGTGATCGCTCGCCTCCTTTCTCCGGGAGGTTGTCCCTTGCCCCCTGAGTGGACAAGTCGGTTGACGTCCTTGATGACTAGGGGGCTGCCCCCGGTCTTATGAGCAGCGAAGTCGGTCAGCGGGGGTGTAGCCCCTCGGCTTAGGACCGGTCGGCGCCCGAGCTAGCTGGGGGGATTGCCCCCAGACTCACGAGCGAAGGAGACGGTCGGCGAGGGCAAAGCTCCTCGGCTTAGGACCGGTCGGCGTTTGCGCTGGCTGGGGGAATTGCCCCCAGACTTACGAGCGGTGGAGTCGGTCGGCGAGGGCGAAGCTCCTCGGCTCAGGACCGGTCGACGTCCGCGCTGGTCGGGGGAGTGTCCCCCAGACTTACGAGCGGTGGAGTCGGTCGGCGAGGGCGAAGCTCCTCGGCTCAGGACCGGTCGACGTTCGCGCTGGCCGGGAGAGTTACCCCAGACTTACGGGCGCAGGAGACGGTCGGTGAGGGCAAAGCTCCTCGGCTTAGGACCAGTCGGCGTTCGCGCTGGCTGGGGGAATTGCCCCCAGACTTACGAGCGCAGGAGTCGGTCGGCGAGGGCAAAGCTCCTCGGCTTAAGACCGGTCGGCGTCTAGGCTGGCTGGGGGAATTGCCCCCAGACTTACAAGCGAAGGAATCGGTCGGCGAGGGCGAAGCTCCTCGTCTGGGACTGGTTTTGTCTGACCCTCCCCATCCGGTGAGGCGGCGGTCTTCACTCTTATGCACCCTAGATAACCTCCTCCGGACTAGGCTGCGACTGGTGGGAGGGGCCTCGCCTGCTCACTCTATGATGCGGAGGGGTCCTTGGACGGTGTTGATCTTCTTCCCATTGTCCGGCTGCATGGAGGTTCCTTCTCCGTGGACCGGCTCGTCAGCTAAATTCCTTGCGTGCCCTCGGCTCATCAGCTTCTCAATGTCATCCTTTAGGTGCCAGCAGTCTTCAGTGTCGTAGCCATTGTCCTTGTGGTATTTGCAGTACTTTTCCCCATTCTTCCCCCCTCTTTTTGTCTTTGGCGGGGGCGATCGGCGCGCTCTTCCTTCAGTACTTGAGCGAGGACGGCGTCTGGGGTGGCGTCCCTGGTACCCTCTCCCCGCTGCCTGTTTCTCGTCCTCTTCTCGGTCCGGTACCCTTCGGGGCTGCGGCGCTCGCTATCGCCGCGTTTGGTCCCTCGTCTGGCCTTTCCTGCCTCAATGGCCAAGGTCTCCTCGGTCAGCATGAAGCGCTCGGCCCTCGCCATGATCCCAGGGAGGTCCTTCGGGGGATCATTGTGCAGAGATTTCTTCAGGCCTCTATGGCGCAGCCCTTTCTTTAGGGCCGTTTGGACAATAAGGTCGGGGGGCTGTTCACGTTCAGCCGTTCCGCGTTGAAGCGGCGCATAAACTGTCGGAGCGGCTCGGTCGGGCCCTGCACTATGTTAAACAAATGTTCAGCATCAGACATTACCTGTCGCCCTGCCATGAACTGTTTGCAGAACAGCTGGGTGAGTTCCTCGAAGCTGTCGATGGAGCGGCTGGGTAGGCTGCGGTACCAGGTTCTCGCCGCTCCCCTGAGGGTCGAATAGAAGCCCCTGCAGAGCAGGTCATCGTCGGCTCCTTGGAAGGACATGTCCCACTCGTAGTCCATCACGTGGTTTCCCGGGTCTCCTATCCCGTCGTACTTCCCCAGCGCCGGGATCTTGAATCGAGAGGGGACCCGCGCGTCGGTTATTCTCAGCGACAGAGGGCACCGGTCTCCGTGGATGCCCCCGGGGGTCCGACACCCGCCTACCTCCAGCTCGTTCGGTGGTGGAGGGGGCACAGGCGCCGGCGGGGCTGGCTCCACGGCCCTCGCCACACTGGGGGTCGGGCTGACCCGGCGTTCCCGGCTCCTCCGGCGGGAGCTCCCGCTCCGCCGTGATCGGTCTCTCGAGTGGTGTCGATCGCTTCTTCTGCGGTGGGGTGATCGTGGTCGACGAGACGACGCGGTCACCGATTCGTCCCCCGTGCCTTCGGTTCCTCTTCGGCTCCTTTCACGATAAGGGGAGGAGGCGCGTGATCTCGCCTGACGGGAGCCGGACAACGTGAACCGACGCTCCGTGTTCGGTCTTCGGTTCCCGTGGTCATCGACCACAGCGGACCGTAAGAGCGGAGGGCCCCCCCGCCCGACGATGGCCGTCGCCCAACACGTCTCCGTTGGCTGGCGCTGCGCCAACGAGCTGCTGTACCGTTGCGACCAACGTCTGGATGCTCGCGTTGGTCTCTTGGGCCAGGGCGCGGAGCTGCCCCTGCGTGGCTAGTTCCGACCCGCCAGTCTCTTCGGTTGAGGGGGCGGGGCGATCGTCGTCGGGTGCATCCTCAAGGTTGCTGTTGGGTGCGCCATTCCCCTCCTCCGGGATGGGGGGCATGTGTCTCTTTCCATTGCAGGCTCGTGCCATTGCAAGTGCGGGTTGTTTCTTCGTGGAACAGTCGGTTCCCACAGACGGCGCCAGATGTTTCAGAGTGTTTTCTCACTACAAAAGCGTTGACCGTGGATCACCCGGTCAACGTGGTCAAGGGGCCGACTTGGGTCCCTCGGGTGCGCCGAGTCGGTGCAGACGCGGCGCGAATCGGAGTTGCGAACGACGTGGAACGTGTCGGTTGGGCCGGGTCTGGATCCTCGGCCACAAGGGGGGCGAGGGGAAGCCTCGGCCCGGTGTGAGGCGCTCGGCTTCGGACAGTCGAATGGCGAGGGATAGCCTCGGTGCCTCGTGAGCGGAGGGGAAGCCTCGGCTCGGACGGACGTGCTCGGCCTCTGTCGGTCGGACGACGAGGAGTGGCCTCGGTCGTCTTGCTTGATGCGTGGCCGGCGTGGGGCGGAGGGGAAGCCTCGGCCCGTGGATCTGATGTCCTCCTGCGTAGACGAGCACACTCGTCAGGGGGGGCCGGACCTTGGTTCCGGCCAAATACCCTCCGATTCCTAAGTCAGACGGTGATCTGAAAGAGGAGGCTCGGTGGAGACGGTTCGACTCGAGAGGAGATCGGAACGGCGTCTACCGGCGCGAGCGGGGGATGAAGGAGATGAAATGGGGGAACTAGGTCGTTGATGGAGTACCTTAGGTTTTAGTTACCTGAGATGCCGTCCCCTCTTCAGTCGTCCTTCTAGCCCTTTTATAGACCTCCTGTCGCGATTGCCCTCGACTCACGTCCCTCGTCCTCCCCCGATCGTGCCCCCTCAATCCGCCTCCCTATCGCCGTTCCTTGCGCCATGCCAGCACCTCCCCATTACCGACATTAAGTGGTCGTGGGCCCGGTGGAGCGGTTATCGCTGGAGTGGGCGAGGGACTTGCGCGTTTTCGGGGCCGGGTAGGATCGCCGTTTGGGGGCCCTCGAAGGGGCCTTGTCGGGCGGGCCTGATCTCGCAGACGGGCTTCTGATCGGTAGTTGGGTTTCTGGCCACATGTTCTTTCGGGCTTCGTTTGGCGGGCTGTGCCTTTGGTCCTATGCTATTGGGCTTCTGTAAAATAGACGCATCAAATGTCATGTCCGTGTCGGATGTGTGTATTCAATTTAGCCTTTATTGATTCATGTCTTACATTTGGTTAACTTGCTTGGTGTTGGATTTCCCACCAAGACATTCTCTCCCGTGCTTGGATTTTCCACCAACTCAAACTCTATGATTGGAATTTCCCACATATTTACCCAAACAATTGGACTTATACAAATCTCAATAACAAGGATACAAAGATCTTATTCTCAAATAAACAAGATTGAAAATTAATATTAAGCCCAAAGAAAATAATTCTGCCAAAAATCAAAGAGTACACAATGAGGCTCTATTGATAAAGAATTTTGGACAATAGAATAAGCTTGGTACAAATGCAATTGGATAAATGAATGATTCAATGATGAAATTATTGTAGGTGCTATTGAATGAATAAATGAATGATAATCACGAACGAATAATCTAAATAGGATCCTAACTTAGAAAGATTGAAGCTAAAGAAATCTCAACAAGAAGATGAAGATTATTAACGCACAAAGATGTAAGCTTTTTTGCTCTGGAAAAATTGTGTAACATGTATGTGTATGTATCAAGCTCCACACACTCCTATTTATAAGGAAACAAGGAGCCCAAGCTTAGATCTAAAGATGGTGTGAATTGGAGGAATTTAAATTCAAATTCGAATTCCCACCAACAATGAGCTGGCATACAATGAAGCTTGTCCAGTTGCATGAGTGACTGATAATATTAGAGGCTCGTTGCACAATGAAGGTGGCATACTGTAGGTGGCAAAAGAGGGGATGCATCTAGGGAAGATTCTAAGAATAATGTAGAAGTGTAAGGTGTAAAGTGCAAAACATATGAGTGGAGGAAGACCACGTCAGTGGTCGGCTGTTGTCCATGACATGAAAAATGTGCATAGTAAGCAGAGTCACCAGTTAATTGAGCACTTGACTGTTCCTCTCAACCAACACAGAAGGGTTGCATATGCACACACATCCATAGATTGACCATTGTTGTGTATCAACTATCAACTTCTTGAGTGTTATGATACACATGGTCATGAAGGATATTTGTGTATGCAACTTGAGAAACCTATGCTAACATGTCCTAATCCTTCTAATAAACCTGTCAATACTCAGTTTTGAGCAACTACAAGAATAGTTAGAGAATTTAGCTAGGAACTAGAAATATGTTATGACTAGGTGCCAAGTTTATAAGCTTATCACATAACATTATCTTACATCCATGTCATTATTGAAGTAGTTTTGAAAATCTTGACGTGCCTTGACTCTTGCTATTAGCTCCATGTATGTTAAATTTGAAGTTCTTAGCTTGCGTGGACAGTTATTGAATTTATTCCTGTTTGAAAACATAGGTCATAGACACTTGAAAGGGAAATATAGAACTTTTGAGAAATATAGCACAAGTAAAATATAATTAAGTTGTTTATCATCATACGTATACATCATAGGGCAACAACTACAACCAGAGTAGACAAGTAATATGTCTTATCCCAAACAACCACCATAGATTGTTTGAAATTAAGGACAACTTCAATGTTCTTTTTTCCGAGATAAATGAACCAAGATTTTACCATTGCAAACATTAAAACACCCTGCATGTGTGGGTAATAAATTATAAATCAATACCCAGATAACATCTCCTGTGTATAGTATTAGATCGATTTCAAAAATTCCCTTATTGTTACATGCATGTCACCACAGGACAAAATATAAATAAATTTCTAAAAGCACATGAGCATAAGAGCCTATGGAAGGTCATTTGGGTTCAAAATTATTTGATGAGACATGCAAGACACCAAGATAAAGCAAGTTAGTTTATTTGATGGACAGTGATGAATAGAGTCCATGGAGTGACCTTAAGGATGAAAAGCACCAAATAAGATGAAGTGAATTAATTTCCATCAACGACATGAAGGGAATGAGAAGTCAATGGATGGTTATTTGCGTCCATGTTATCTTGATAACATACGTGCAGCACCTCCAAGACAAACCAGAGATGAGCTAAACATTTCCTTGTAATCAGCCAAAGGTTCCCATCAATCCAACTACACTAGTGAAAGTCAATGTCAGATCCTTGCACATGACTGGAAAAGTAGGAAGCAACATGGCCAAAAATTAGCATGGGAGGAGCATTCTGATTGCCATTAAGTTTCCTCTCTAGCTCTCTATGGTACACATATAATTGGAAACATCTATTATACAAATGAGGAGGTTTTTGCTGACTGGGACAAACTCAGTTGGAAGGGTTTGTCCCATATGGCAGGTGGAGGGCCATGCCACTTCATCCCCCAAATGGGGGGTGAGGTGGTGGGTGCAATTTGGGGTGAAAAGGGGGAGCCCCAAAACAAAGGCCACCATCATTTCCATTATTTGCAAGCTTGTCATTGCTTTTGCATAAAAGCCAAATGCCCCTCCTTTTGTACGTATTTATGGGTTTACTATCGGTCTTTTTTTAACTTTGGTTCATGCGTTTTTTTACTTTAACACATGCTTTTCCTCCTTTTACCCCCCTTGGTTTGTGGTGGGATTTGTGCACTTTACTCCCAAACTATTTTTGCAATTTAACCCCTTTTATCCCTTGACGATTCCCACGCACACTCTTCTCATATTTTGTCTGTTTCACGCGTGCACCGTATAGTGTGTGGGTTTTTTTCTTGGATCGCAGTGTGCACGGGTTATTTCTAGTTCTCACTTATTCTACCAGCGGTCTTGTGCCATATTAGTTGCATGTCAGTGTCACCCAATTCCTTATAACCCATTGGATCAGCGATCCGGATTGCGGACTCAATTTGCGGAGGGTTTGTGATTGGAGTGCAAAAAGCATCAATTCAAATGTATATGAGAAGAAATTTGGATATCTATATGCATTAACATAATATGTTTCATAAAAATTGATAATTGATGGAATAAACAAGAAAAATGAAACAGTTTGAGATTAATTTATATAAAAAAACGGTAAAAGGATACCTTTTCTTATTCCTTTCGTTTCATCATCTTGATATTTTTTTTTCACCATCCATGTGTCACTTTGTTGTCCTCATCATTGGGTCGGTGCGTGGCTTCATTGCTCCAAAAGCTGAAGACCAACCGGCTGAAAGATGACAAGAAGGGAAAACATATTTTTCTAATTCTTTCTCTATTCTGACATTCACAATAGAGGAGAATTTTAGAATTTGATTTAGTGAATTTTTAATAATTTACTTAGAGTTCTGTGTTATTTTGAAATTTGAAAATTTAAACTTGGACTATCATCTGTTTTGGAGTTTGCAATTTGGTAATAGATTATTGAATTTAATTAGATGTGATATCATCATATTTATGTTTCCTTGATGTGTTGATAATTTTTATTTAATATTTCATTATTGTTTACCGTTTTAATTAATTATTTATTATGTTTAGGTCACATGTGTTTACGCATGCATAGTTGTATATTGATGTCACTATGTGTGTGTATGTGTGTATATACATGTATACACACACACACACATATACTGGTCCGAGCGAACCACGACCCCAAGTCGAGCATACCATGATCCGAAGTAGCGACCCGCCTTCTTTAACATGCGCCGCTTAAAGTAGCGTACCACGTAGCCGTATCACGTATTGAAGCGTACCATGGCTAGGTAACACTAAACTGGACGCTTTATTCTATAGGAACACATTTGTATTATTAATGCTATTTTAATGCATATTATGCATTAAGACAAGCTAACAATTTGTTTTATTAATATTTTTTCATTTACCTTTCGCATCTCCGTACTTGTTTTATTGGAGTGGAAATTGAATGGTTGGATTGGTTTCCTAGAGTCTTTTTTGTATAGTCCAGAATCATTTGCCACTTTAAATGAAATATGATACAGATTGCTGTAATTTATGCATATAATTCACTGTCACTGTAACACGAAAATTCTGTTCTTAAATGAGACCATCTATTGGTGTAGATCTATGCATTTGTTGCCCCCAAAATTATAGGGGGAGCTGGAGCTCCATCACCGGTCGGTGACCTCGGGATGGCTCACATGTCACAAGCACTTAATTTGATTGATCGGGAAGTTGATCTGGTGAGATTGCAATTAGTCAACTTGTATTCCTGTTATTTAGCATGCTGCTGTTTATTTTAGGCAGTTGTGACAGTTGTATGGCATAATTAAGGAATTTTCATATGATATGATTTGCTCCTTTTACGTAGTTGACTCAAATTCTCTTGCACTGTTGGCCTTAGCATATGCTGTCGCTTCTTTGCTGGGTCAATTGCAGGTGACATAGCACACATTGTGATATCCCATAAATCAGTGTTCTTTCGTTCTCCTGCTTAATCATCGTATCTTATCTGTGTTCCCTAAGTGACTGTTGTCCTGTATATGCAGTATTTAGTTGTCTTGCTGCAAGGTTAATATGACACTGTGCATGTTCTGGCTGTTGTTTCCCCTTTTGACTCTGTGCTCTTTAATAAAAATGTTCACCTCAAATATGATAATTACCAACCACATTTGCATATGAAATTTTTTGTTTGGTTAATTCTACCATTTCGATAATATGATCACTAGATGACTTTCTGTTTTATCTCTGACCATGTGCTTTATTTTATTCACTATTGATCACAAGAACTGCTAACAGGTTTAATTAGAATTATAGGTGGAACAACAGGTAGCTTTCAACCTGAATAATTGGCAAACCTACTCCACTGTGCTTATGTATTTGATCTCCAACAATAGGTGGTTGTTTTTAAGTTTTTTGAATCCATGATTTGACCATCAACTTCTCTACGATCTGATTCTGAATCTGCAGTTGAAACTAATCATTCATAAAATATCAGTCCTAAGAACTCACTTGAGCTGATGATTATATCATTTATAATGTTGTGTCCTTTTTATTGTAAGCAAGTCCGGTTAGCTTACATCATAGTCCCCAAAGGTAAAAGGAACCGCCACTACAACGGGGAAGAAAGTTCCCATGAAGGGAGAATGTTGTCTGTGTGTAAATGGATCTCTTTGAAACCACCGCAGATCATTGTATCCTCTGTATGCTGTGAACTCAAGTTGTTTCATAGTGAATTTGGACCATGCCTTTTTAGTTCGAAAATCCTCTCACTCACTATTGTTGGGAGGACAAATTTTTGAAAAAAGCTAGAAATTATAAATAATTACAAAAATCGATCAAATGTAAAAATATTTATCAAAATCTACCCACTTTTACCACATCAGCCCGGTGTGATTCTGTGCGGAGCTGGCGAGGAGTGAATTTGGCCGGGTTGGCAACCCCGGCCAAACAAAGTTCACGGGACAAATTAAAAAGGCCGGGATTGACAACCCCGGCCAAATGCCGTAGTTCTTTGGCCTTTTAGTGGGTTGCCAAACCCGCCACTCAAATCAAAATTAACCCTGCATTCGGTTAAATATTATTTTGAATTTTAATGATGTTAATGGGCATGTGGGAAGTAGCAGCTGTTGATCTTTTAGTTGGTCATGCAACAAGTGATAGCAATGTCAATCCAAGTGCAAGTGAAATCATTAAAGCTAAAGAACAAAACATCAAAAAGATTGAACACACTTTGACTTGAATTAGTTTAGCTCTCCATTCTGTCTTCTCTCCCGTCTTGTCCATCCAACCCTCCATTCTGTTGGTAGCTTTCCCCACCTCAATCAATCCCATCCGTCTGTTGCATTCCTTTGGTGAGCTCTCCCTCTTTTGATCTTGATATCCTATCTGAAAAAGATTATAACAAGTAGCAACAACAGCTGGGGTTGATAACCACGGTCAAAGAACTGTGCGTGCATTTGGCCGGGTTGCCAATCCCGGCCTTTTTGATTTTCCTACTGTCATCTTTGCTTGGTCGGAGTTGAACCCCGGTCAAATTCATTCAAGCCAGCTCAACGCGGAATCATCCCTGACGGGCTGACGTGGCTAAAGTTGGATCGATTTTGGTAAATATTTTTGAAGTTGGTCGATTTTTATAATTATTTATATTGTTTGGCTTCTTTTTTGAAAATCTATTCTTGTTGGAGAGGTTTGAATATATGACATCAGGAAAGTCGTGTCATGCTGCTTGATGTAAGCTCAAGTTGAAAAAAAAATTGTATCCTTCCTGATCTTACCTAGAAGAATGTTATCATATACAATCTTTTTCAAACATAAACAACACATCTGAAGATCCTTAACATTGAATAATTGGTGTTCTTGGACTGTAGTCTTCAGAATGGACCAACTGAGTCTTTCTTTAGTAACCGGCTGTCAATCTATTCATCTCACATCTATCAACATGAAAAGCCCCAGTCCATAAATAAGTGCATGTCTTTCCAAAAAAACCATGCGCAAACCTTGTTTTAGTAATTTATCAATCATTTCATTCTACAACTCCATTTTGTTGTTGAGTATAAGGGATTCATACAAGCGATTTAGTAATTTAATTATTTTGGCTTTGAATAAAGACCCCAGGCTGGTCTTTGAACCCATGACTTCCCATTTCTTTGGGCTTGGAACCTCCTAGCCCAACATCGGGACCCAACCCCATTTCCACTAAGTCAGGCATCGGTGGCTTATAAAAGAATTTGAAACCCCCAGCACCACTTTGGAAAATTTTAATTATAGACTGGAAGTGGGTCCCAACAAAGCTTTTGGAATGAATGAAAATTTAAAGAATTTGAGGGGTTTCTTTCATGGAAGATATCCAGATAATAAGATAAGTCATCAATAGAAGTCACTTGATATTTAGCTTTATAATGAAACATCAGGTGTAGGGCTCTCTACAGCATCATGAATCAACTAAATGGGGTTGTCAAACTCACTGCATGATAAAAGAAACACGATTTTTTCCATCTTGACAAGGACACCCATTATTACATTTAGAAATGTCAACTAAAATAACCAAGGAATCACTAGATACTGTAACATTTAAATGACTGGAATGCTATTGCCACAAATGCAAATGGTTCTCTTAATCATAATACAAAGTAAAAGCGGAGAGACTTTGAGGGTAACATATGAGATAAAGTCTTCTTTCTCTTCTAATTAATTCAGTGTACATTGCTATGATAGTTTGTTTGTTTAAGAGAACAGACGGGTAGGTAGAAGGCTACATTTTATTATCTCGGGTAATCGAATTAAATGTGAGACTATTTTTGTAAAGGAACAATAAAGGCATTTTTCACGTGCTTTTGATCCTGATTTATGATTATATCTGTTATAAGGGATATGGAGCGAGTGCTTCCATCTCAATAATAATTAAACTGTTACCTTTATAAGGCTTAAGACTGATTACTTACCTGGGGAATTGGTTACATGCTTTACTGTATCAGTATCTAAGGGTCAAATATCTTCAGTGGGATTGAACAAGGTTAGTAAGCCAAGCAAGGAGGGCTTTAATTTTGTTATTCTATGAGTAATGGTTGCATGCTTCTTTAACTCCTGACCATTTTTTGGTACTGTGACCAACTCTCCCAGACATATACTCCACCAACTCCACAATGCTCTGAAAGCTGTATTGATCCCGCGGACTCAACAGTACTTTTCATGGAAGCCCTATCTGGGACTACTGACCACTAATCTGATTTCGATAATAACTGTCAGTGACTTGTATGTTTCCAAATATTTCCCTCAATTACACCATTACTAAAAAGAACTAAATGACTCACCATTGTAGGGCTAAAAACTTGGGAGGACTACTAGGGAATGATATAAATAACATGTTAAACCCTCACATAGTCCTTTGGGAGTACTTATAACTGTATATCAAATTATCAATCACGAATAAGATCTCCAATCAAAGCCAATTCATCAAAAACTGACGCAGTATAATTGCACTACTTAACTAACCGCCCCTTTTAAATGGTGAATTCCTTGAAGCTTTGATCAGAATTGCAAAATCTTAGCTTTTGCCATTATCCAAAAACTGTTCTTCAAAATATTCCATAATTCTTTGCACATGCAAATATTAACTGTCTCTTATTTAAAATCATTTCTATCCAATCAATCAACTGTTTTATCATGGTCTATCCAATCTCTGTATGCAGGATTGCAAACCAGGCATCTTCATCACATTCTACTTGGAGTTTACTAGCTTGAGTTTTAGTCATTGTTGCAATCTCAGATCTAGTCCCATCCATACACCCAAGTAATGTTTGTCTATGCCTGTAAGGGATGGTGAGACTAACCAGTAACAAATAATTGAGACCTTTCAACTTGACGGTCGCCGTATGATGCAAATAATTTGAATGAATATCACAACATAACAGAAAAGTATATCTGAATAAGAAATTGTTAGGTCCTTCTTTAGACTGAAACTTGAGATTTAATACTCTCTCTCTGCAGCTTGTATTTTAAAGAAAAAGATATGAAAACCATACCAAATCAAAGGATTGAAACTTTGTTGTTACATCTTGAATAAAACTTAACGAATAAATATGTAAATAAAGGAATGAAACTGGTAATCAGAAACAAGATAAAATGGCAATGTGGTACGAAATTAATCCCTAATTTGATCTTGAAACAAACTTGATAGTGAGTCTGAGTAGCAACAGAACTGAAATCTTAAATTCTAATTCGAACTTTAAGCACACTAGATGATGAGCTGACACAAGCTTGTATCTCTATGATGAGATAACAAAAGATTAGAGAACCTGAACCCTATGTGACGCAGAACAAGAAGCTCTGATACCATGAAAACTTAAGTGGAAATTGACCAAGTGGAGAAGAGGGAAACAAATGGGACCGCACATGCATCTGACATGGTTTGGCTTATAAAAAAAAATCATACATTCACCTATAGGAATTTCCTCTAAATGACAATAAAGATGTGTTTAAGGGTACAATTAGAAAATTTCATAAACAGCCCTTAATTGTCTTGTACATATGCAGAAAAGGTAACCTTTTTTGGACAAGAGTGTTCCAACAATCTTCAGCATGTTGCCACTCTCTCATTGTATTTTGGCTACATATTTGTTTTGTTAGGCATATTGCATTGTTTTGAAACGAAACCCGCCTAGACTCTTAATGGGGTATGTTTAAGCGATTTTCGGACATTGACTTTCGTTTAGCTCTGCTATATCGATTGGATGTTAAAATATATAAATATATATGTATATATGTTTGTATATATGTATATGTTGAATATTGGACTCCCCGGATTTGGTTTTGGATGATGAGCAAACATAAATAATTCATGAACTAACAATTTGTGAGCGCAGTATTGGAGATCGTCGCCAATTTCACGAGAATATTCAAAGCGACATCTCAACACTTCCAAAAGCTCATATTCATGCCTAAAGCTTCGTTGAAGCTCTTGCGACGCTTTGGAAAATATGAAGATTCAATCGAAGCTATTGAAGACCGTTTATTAAGGTTTTATTTATTGTCTTTTAGTTTCGATTGATAGAATGTTAAGCCTTGAGTATATCTTACGTTTCTATCTTCATTACGCTCATTTCGTAGCTCTAGGATTCTTGCACAAGTTCACTCTAACTTCCTCGAAGCGTCGCGCTTCGATTCGGACTTTGTTGTGCATGTTAGTTGGTACAAGAACAAGTACTGACCGACTAGATGGTGATCTAGTCGGTCGGCCACTGTTCTTGGACCGACTAGTTTCTGTCAGTTAATTTCTTGGACTTTACTGTTTACAGTTAGTCGGTCTACGTTGACTCACCGACCGACTAGTTTGTGAACTAGTCGGTCAGTGATGCTTCTTTGACCGACTAGTTGTGACTTACTGTTCACTCTAAAATTCTCCTAAGCTACTGTTTACCGTTAGTCGGTCTAAGAACGTTTGATGACCGACTAGTTGACAATCTAGTCGGTCAACTTTTGTTCTTGGACCGACTAAGTCAACTTGCCTTCAGACTATGTTGTTTTGCCTCTTAGTCGGTCTACGTTCATTGGATGACCGACTAGTTGTGAAACTAGTCGGTCAGAAAGTCTTCTTGGACCGACTAGTTTTCTAGGTCTGAAATTCTATCTCTTCTCAGATCTGCTCTTAGTCGGTCCATGCTGTTTGACTGACCGACTAGTTGATGAACTAGTCGGTCAGTGATTGTTCTTTGACCGACTAATTCTCACAGATTTCTATCCGTTGGAGAATGACCTAACTTGTTTTTATGGGACCCTATAAATACGAACCTAGGTCATTTCTATCTTCAATAGAGCTGCCATTAAGAGATTCATTGAGTTCTAAAGAGATAGCCATTCTCCCTCAAATCTAAAGCTCTCTTCCTCACAAGAAACCCATTCTCTCTCATTTCTAGATCTAGAGAGAAGCTTGTTCTTGGTGAGCTCTTCAAGCTATTGCTTGATCCAAGTCTCCAACTCTTCCCTAGGCACCCATTGCTGCTCATTTCCTTGGTGCTAGGGCTTGGTGACTTCATCTTCCTCAAATCCTTCATTCCACCTATTGGGTAAGAAAAACTCAAGGTATAGGATTTTGTGGTAAGAGTATTTATTTCATTTAAACTCTTTATATTGCTTATTGGCTCTCTCGGTTGTGAGAGAAGTTTGTGATCCCGGGTTGTGGGATTCACTTTGCCATTGCATGTATGATTTGATCTTGTGAAGGTTTTTCACAAGATATTCATAGTGGAAATCTTGAGTTAGGGTTTCTAACTCAATTATCCGGAGGGGATCCGGGTGGTTGGGACGTAGGATCACCGGGAACAAGTCGGGGAGACTTGGGTGGATCCGAACCCATTAACATCGTTTGTTTGCTTTGTTAATTTCATTGTTGTCATTCAATTTAAGCTTCCGCAAATTGATTTGGTGGTTGTTTGCAATTTAATTTGGAATTATACGCCTTATTATTTTAAAGTACTATTCACCCCCCCTCTAGTACTTGTGCAGTAGCTGGTAGGGCATTACATTTGGTATCAGAGCCAGATTCTCAGCTATGTCTGCCAACGACAACAAGACCGTGCGTCCACCTTCCAACTATGACACCTTCAGGAACCGTGAAGGAGCATCTTCCGTGATGGAAGGACATTCCTCTACGAGGCCTCCATTCTTCAATGGTACCAACTACGGGTACTGGAAGTGTCGGATGGAAACCTTCCTCCGAAGTGCATCTTTATGGAGAACTACAATGAAGGAGTATATTGTACCCGAAGAAGAAGATTTTGAGAAATGGACTACCGCGGAGGTCGCCGCGGAGGTAAGCAATGCCAAGGCAATGAACGCCTTGCAATGTGCATTGGAGCCCGAGGATTTCAATAAGATATGCACATGTAAGAGTGCATATCAAATTTGGAACTCCCTCCTCATTCTACATGAAGGGACGAGTAGGGTAAGAGACTCTAAACTCGTAGTCGTAACCAAAGATTACGAAATGTTTCATATGCAACAGGGCGAGAAGATGAAAGAATATTACGCTCGTTTCGTTGACATAATAAACGAGTTAGAGGCCCTCGGCAAGATCTACACTCAAAAGGAGAAGTGCTTAAAGCTTATTGAAGGACTTCCCTCTTCTTGGGAAAAACGTACCTTCGCCATCGAGGAAGGTAATGACATGGACAAATATACCGTAGTTCAACTAATGGGTACTTTGATGTCATATGAGGTACGCAAAGATAGCAAGGTGAAGCTACAAGAAAAGATGAAGTCATATTTGAACCTAGATGCGCCTAAGAAAAAGGCGATTGCATTCAAGGCGGCTTCATCCACCTCTACCGATGATGAGAACTCGGAAGAAGAAATGGACATGGAATCCATTGCACTCATGGCAAAGAAGTTCAATCGCTTCTTCCGAAAGGGTAACTTCAAACAAAAATCTAAGTTTACATCTACTAACGCCTCTCCACCTTTGTGCTTTAAATGCAATAAGCCAGGACACATCAAAGCGGATTGTCCTCAAAACAAGCAAAAGGAGAAGTGGAAGGCGCCAAAGTATGACAAGTCCAAGAAGTACACGAAAGGAAACAAGAAGGGACTTGTCGGAGCTACCTTCACCGACTCCGAGGATTCCTCAAGCGGAGAGTCGGACGATGAGCACGTGGAGCAAGCACACATGTGTTTCATGGCAAGAGAGGAGCACGATCAAGGATCCTCCTCTTCCGATGATAGTGATGAAGAAAGCGATGAGGTAACGATGGATGATCTTAGGGATGCTAACACTCAACTTTGGTCAAAATATACTAAGTTAGTAAATAGATATACTAAGGTAAAAGATGACCTAGCTAGCATTCAAACATCGCCTAAGACTATCATCACCAACAACGACACCGTTGTTGAAGAGTTAAGAAATGAGATTGTAAATCTCAAATCTAAACTTGAACATGTTAGCATTGAGGATGCGGAAGAACATGAGATAGCGGATTTAACTTCTCAAAACTCGACTTTGAGTATTGAGAACGAGAATCTTAAATCTCGTGTTTATGTGCTCACTTCGCAAATATCCACTTTGGATACTTCCTTGCGTTCTCTCAAAGAGAAATATGAGAACACATTGGGCCGAATCAACGAATTCAACAAGGGTAAAGGCCATTTGGATAATATCCTAAAAGATTTACTTCCGGCCAAACACCACATTGGCTTGGGGTATATGATGGGAAATTCTTCCAAGTCGGTCACTACTTTTGTTAGGCCAACTTCCGAAGCCTCAACGAGTGGGAGCAAACACTCTATTGGTAGTTCATCTACCAATGGTGCTTTCACCTCGTCCACACCCTCTTTCGGAAAGAAACCCACATTGGGTGGACCTCCAAAGAAGGGGCATGCTTTTATGTACACCAATTCCATGCCACGTAGGAACACACGTCCTACTCCACCGTCTCACACTTATGATGATTTTTATGCAACACATTCCCGGGCACGTGCACACCAAGTGAGACACCCTCACGCACGTGTTCCCACACATGCATATGTACACCCACCTCATCATATGAATAATTCTCGTCGTGCACCATTCCATCATGTCCCGTATGCCTATCCACAACATGCATCACGTAGAAATCAACGTCGCATGCATGCACCCAATAGGATGATGGCTCCCAAAGTTTTCACTATTTGGAGCCCAAAGGACACAAGCATGGACGAAAAACAAATATATATGAATGCTTATTTTTCGGATGTTGTGCATAGTAAGAATTATGTGGGGAAGTCTAAGTCCACTTGGACTTGGCTTCCAAAGGTCTAATCCCTTGGACCCAATGACCTTGGGTACCATGATATGAAACTTATCTATCTTTAGGTACTCAAGGAAAAGAAAAAGAAAAGGAGCAACAAATTTAAATTTAGCTCCAAAGGGAATTGGATACTCGATAGCGGGTGCTCCAAACACATGACGGGTGACGCTCGATTGCTCTCCGGAGTGGTTCTCATTGTGAATGGAAACCGCGTCGTATTTGGAGGCAACGAGAGCGGAACCATCATAGGTGTTGGTAAAGTCGGTAACCCTTCTAAACCCCTAATTAGTGATGTTTATCTTGTTAGTGGTTTAAATCATAATCTCATTTCAATAAGCCAACTTTGTGACAAAGGTTACAAAGTTAGCTTTGCGAAAGGATTGTGTCATATTTTAAGAAAGGATAACGAAAAATTATTATTTTCCGGAACTCGTCGTAAAGACATTTATATTTTGGATCTTCCTAAGTCATATGAACAATGTCTCGTTGCCAACACAAGTGAACAACACTTATGGCATCGACGCTTTGGACATGTGAACTTTGGAACACTATATAAGCTTTCAAAATTGAATTCTATTAAAGGTTTTCCGAAGCTTGTTTTTGAAAAGAAAAGTTTTTGTGATTGTTGTCAACGCGGCAAGCTTCCTAAATCTTCATTTAAACCTAAGAAAAGCATCTCTACAAAACGGCCACTAGAGCTATTACATCTAGATTTATTTGGGCCAACTAGAGTAGCTTCCTTAGGAAATGCAAGGTATGGACTTGTCATCGTAGATGACTATTCAAGATTTACTTGGGTATTTTCATTGTGTAATAAAAATGAAGCTTTTGAAAACTTCACAATTTTTGTTAAGAAAGTACAAAATCTCTTAGGAACCACCATTGTCACTATTCGTAGTGATCATGGAGGTGAATTTGAGAATGAGTCTTTTGAGACATTTTGTGATGAAGTTGGTATTACTCACACCTTCTCTTTCCCTCGTGCACCTCCTCAAAATGGTGTAGTTGAGAGAAAGAATAGGACGCTAGTGGAGTGTGCTCGCACTATGCTTGATGATAGCCAACTTGGCCATCAATTTTGGGCGGAAGCGGTACACACCGCTTGCTATGTGTTTAATAGAATACTTTTGAGGCCCGGCACTAAACAAACTTGTTATGAATTGTTGTTTGGTAGGTTGCCTCAAGTTAAACATTTTCGTGTTTTCGGTTCGAAATGTTTTATTAAGAACACATATGGTTGTTTGGACAAATTCGATCCAAGATCCGATGAGGGGATCTTTGTTGGATACTCTACGCGTAGCAAAGCATACCGGATATTCAACAAACGAACCTCAACGATCGAGGAGTCGCTTCATGTCTCATTTAATGAAGGATTTGTTCCAACTAGAATTTCAAATGATAATGATTCTTTGGATGTTTTATGTGATTCGTTTGATAATTCTAAGTCTAATGATTCTATTGATTCTATTGAGACTAACCCAACTAATGAAGTTGTTGAGAATGTTCCTAGTGATCCAGGTATTCCCAAACGGCTTCATTCGGTTCGTGACCATCCCCATGAGCAAGTCATTGGCAATATCTATGATAGTGTCAAGACGAGATCGCAAGTTCACCACTTCGCAAATTGTGCCTTTGTCTCATCGATAGAGCCAAAGAATATTAATGAAGCATGCGAAGATAGCGCTTGGATCTTAGCCATGGAGGAGGAGCTCATTCAATTCGAGAGGAATGAGGTATGGGAGCTCGTTCCATTGCCATCGAAGAACCACACCGTCATAGGGACAAAGTGGATTTTCAAGAACAAAACCGACGAAAACCAAGTCGTCGTCCGGAACAAAGCTCGGTTAGTAGCTCAAGGCTATCGACAAGAGGAAGGTATTGATTTCGAAGAATCCTTCGCTCCGGTAGCTAGATTAGAATCAATTAGATTACTTTTGTCTTTTGCATGCCATAAGAATTTTAAACTATTTCAAATGGATGTTAAAAGTGCATTTTTAAACGGAGATGTAGTTGAGGAAGTTTACGTTTCTCAACCTCCGGGCTTCATAAATGAAAAATTTCCAAATCACGTTTTTAAACTAAAGAAAGCTCTTTATGGTTTGAGACAAGCTCCTCGAGCTTGGTATGATCGCCTAAAGAATTTTCTTTTGGATTTGAATTTTAAAATGGGCGAAGCCGATTCAACACTTTTTATTAAGCATGCGAATAATGATATATTATTAGTACAAATTTATGTTGATGATATCATTTTCGGTGCTACTAACTTCACTCTTTGCGAAGAGTTTTCTAATGTTATGAAGGAACAATTTGAGATGAGCCACATGGGCGAACTCAAATATTTCTTAGGTCTCCAAATTCGCCAAATGAACGATGCAATCTTCATCCACCAAACGAAGTACACGGTGGAGTTGCTAAAGCGATTTGGAATGGAGAATGCCTCCGGGAAAAAGACTCCGATGAGCACGACTACGCATCTTGACAAGGATACGGGCGGTAAGGATGTAGACATTCGTCTATATCGAGGTATGATAGGTAGTTTGCTTTATCTTACCGCAAGTAGGCCCGATATTATGTTTGCCGTATGTATATGTGCTCGTTATCAGTCTCAACCTAAGGAGTCTCACTTAGTAGCGGTAAAGCGTATTTTTCGCTATCTAAGTTACACATTAGATTTTGGATTACTTTATCCGAGATCTAGCACATATGAGTTAGTCTCATATAGTGACGCTGATTATGCGGGATGCAAATCCGACAGGAAAAGTACTAGTGGCATTTGCCATTTTCTAGGAAATTCTCTTGTCTCTTGGTTTTCCAAGAAGCAAAATTCGGTTTCACTTTCAACCACCGAGGCGGAATATATTGCCGCCGGTGCCGCTTGTGCCCAGGTTCTTTGGATGAGACACACATTGAAGGATTTTGGTATTCATTGTGATACTAGCCCTATCATGGTGGATAACCAAAGTGCTATTTGTCTTTCAAAGAATCCGGTGCACCATTCCCGATCGAAACACATAGATGTCCGACACCATTTCTTAGATGATCATGTTGCTAAAAAGGACATCATTTTAGTGTACGTTGAAACCCAAAAGCAAATCGCCGATATTTTCACGAAACCCCTAAAGGAGGACTCCTTTGTGCGGTTGCGTCGAGAATTGGGGATTATGGGTGAATCCGAGATATAGGATTCATATTTCATTCAATTATCTTGCATGCTTCTATATTTCGCGTTATTTCAATCATGATAGATTTATAGAATTTTTGAGAATTTTATGTGATTTGTTTGAATTTATGATCGAAATCGTATCTCAATGTCTATTTAAGATTTCGACGTTTAATGGGGTAGTTTAGATGAGTATTGAGAGTTTTACGATATATCGTCCAAGTGTTTTGAGGAGAGAACTTGATTATCATTTTTTGGACTTTGTTAGTTGGTATCAGTTCAACCACCAACCGACTAGATGTTCATCTAGTCGGTTAGTAGAAGAACTTACACCGACTAACTCAAGCTTATTGAGTTTCCTTTCCATCTTGAACTCTTTAGTCGGTTCATGCTCAGTGACCGACCGACTAGATTGAGATCTAGTTGGTCAGTAAATGAACACAGACCGACTAAATCTTGTCAGTAACTCTTGGATTCAGCCACTGTTTGCAACTAGTCGGTTCAAGCTCATTGACCGACCGACTAGATCGTGATCTAGTCGGTCAGTGCTTGAACTGTGACCGACTAGTTGTGCCAGGGGCTGTTTGGTCTTTTGCGAAATCGACCGACTTAAACTCAGTTTAGTCGATCGATTTTCATTCTAATCGATCGAAATCTCTTCTCTCTCCGCTCAAAACCCCGACCTCCCTCGAAACCCTTCGACTTCCGATCGATCTCCGGCCATTTTTCCGGCCATCTCCGTCGATCTCCTCCGTCGGCCCCTCATTCTAGGTGATCTCCTCTCCTCCTAGGGTTAGATTTCATTTCCTAGAGCTAGGGCTTGCTCGGGTTCTTAGGGTTCTTAGGGTTTGTTTATTTTTTTTCGGCTAGGGCTTCTTCGTTTGATCTCCTTGTCCCGTGTCTTGCTTCGACTATGGCAAGAACACGCATTCCGATCACTCCCTCTAGCCCCTCTCCGATGACCGTTGATCCAATCTCTTCGGATCCCGAGCATCCAACCCCTCCGAAGCGTAGAGCCAAGACCACCCATCCTTCGTCGTCTTCGCCTCCTCTCAAGAAGAAGAGGACGACGACCGCTAAACCTAGAGGTCAACCGAAACCCAAACCCAAGCCTAAGCCCAAGGCCAAAATTCTTGCTTCTGCATCTTCGTTTCATACTCCTACCGATTCCGATACGGAGTATAACCCCGAGACTGAGACTCATAGGGAACCCACTCCTCCTAGTCATCCCGAGTCTAGCACCCACCCTCGTTCGTCTACTCGAAAGCCTAAGGGAAAGGGTCCGATGCCGGTGGGCGGTGTCGATATTTCCTTATGTCGCGATGACCCTTTGTGTCTCGCGGCGTATAACCGTATCGAACATTGCCCGCTGCTTCTGGAGCATTTCGTCCAGTTTAGCGACTTCATAGGGTTAGCTGATCTTCTGTCGTCGTCGGGTCTTCTCGATTACCTTCGATATGACCCGAAGGCGAATCCTCACCCCTACCCTAGATTAGTGAAGCTTTTCTATGCGAATAGGATCCGGGGTCAGTACGATCAGACCCACTCTGTTGAGACGACCGTTTTGGGGACTCCTATAGTCCTCACTGCGGAAATCTTAGGAGAGATTTTGGGTATCTCTTCGTCTGGCCTTCTTCCGTCTGATATTTCGATAGATGATATTTCTTCTCTTGATCAGGCTATGCTTTCAGAGATTTTCCATCAGATCCCTCCTGCCATGATTGGCGTGCCTTCTAAATCTTTCAAGCCTAATGCGTGGGTCCTCAATCTGATTCTGAAGTCGTGCTTGCTTCCCAAGTACGGCTCCTCATCTTTACCTTCCCAGACATTTTTGAAGCTTATCTATGCGATCTTCATGGGGAGCTCGATTAATTGGGCTCGAATTATACTCGATAAGATTGACTCTTTCGAGTGTATTCGAAATTTCAATAAATCAGCTCATATCCCATTCCCATGCATGTTGACCCTCGTGTTTCGTCATTTTCGTGTCACGTTGCCTCGTGACGATGAGCGTCCCCTTGGTCCTCCCCTGAATGCGACGGCCGTCAAGAAATCTCTTGCGGCTCTTCGTCACGTTCAGAGGACGACACCTTCTGCGTCTGTCCCTGCCTCTGCCAGTGCCTCTGCCACTCCCGTTGCCACCCTTGATGATGTCCTACGGATACTTCGTCGTCACGAGTCCCGCTTGGCTCGTACCGAGGAGGTAATCTGCCGTATGGCTCGTCAGATGGGTGTTGAGCTTCCTCCTTCCGTGTCTGAGGATGAGGAGTTTGATGAGATGGCTGAGGAGGACATTGAGGAGCTCTGTCGTGCTTCGACTCGTGCCCCCGAGGGCACTTCTGCTGGTACTGCTGCTGCTGGTACTTCCTCTTCGGCTCCTGGAGTTGCCACCTCTTCCGGTGTTCCAGAGCCATCTGCTGCAGTTTTTCAGCCTTCTGAGCCTGCTGCTGACCCAGTTTCCGAGCCTGCTCATGTATTTGCTGCTGCTGCTTCTGTCGAGACTCATGCTGCTGTTGCGCCTGTTGCTGAGATCTCGACTCCTGCCCCGACGATTCCATCAGTTGAGACACCTCTTCTCCCTGCAGATCCTGAGTCCACTCCGTCGACTGGACCCACGGACGCTGCAGATCCTGCCTCCTCCTCGTGATCGTCTGTTCCGAGGACTCTCCACTGCATTCTGGATGATATATGTCTAGTGAGAGTGTTTTGGGTTAGGATGGGGTTCAGAGATGCTTTGATGTATTTTTTTTGTGCTTTCTGGTTGTCGGTGTTGGATTTTATGATGATGATGATGTATTTCTTTTTGATGATCTGTAGCGCTTGATATGATGTATCTCATATATTCGATGTGATATTTTTTGGATGTACTCATGTTGTCTATATATATATATATATGTTCATCATCGTTCACTTTGTCTTTTATTCGTTGAATATTCGTTGAATTCATTTTTTGGATGTACTCATGCAAATTTGAATATTCGTTGAATTCATTTGAAATGTTACTTCGTCGCTCGACGCATAAAAACTTGGTTAAATAGATTTAAATTCTATAATTGAATATTAACCAAGAATATTGAATATTGAAGAGTATGTTTCTTTATTCAAGAAATGAATAAACATTTGGTATTTTTGATGATTTTGCTTATCATTGATTTTTATTGATAATGGAAAATTTGGCACACCTTATTTTGATTTCCACAATTTTCCCTTGGTGTCAAGTTGGTCCATTGTCTTTGTCTACGACTCCCGATGTTGGATTTTACATTTCCTAATTGTTGTCGTTATATGCCCCCCATTTTTGGGATAATGCCAAAGGGGGAGAGATAATGATAATAAATAGCGCAAATGAAAATTTAACTCAATTTCCAAGAATCTAGTTTGATATGTTAGATTCAGGGGGAGTTAAGATACATATAAGGATTTTTCAAAATCCGATATTTCAAAAATCAATTCACTCTGTTTATCTTACTCGTCTGCTTGATACAATTCATTTATATTCATTTTGGAATTAACGTATCATCAATGCAGGGGGAGTAAGTATTTTACATTTGTATTATTATCCTTGATTATTATTTATGTTGGTTTGTCATCACCAAAAAGGGGGAGAATGTTGAATATTGGACTTCCCGGATTTGGTTTTGGATGATGAGCAAACATAAATAATTCATGAACTAACAATTTGTGAGCGCAGTATTGGAGATCGTCGCCAATTTCACGAGAATATTCAAAGCGACATCTCAACACTTCCAAAAGCTCATATTCATGCCTAAAGCTTCGTTGAAGCTCTTGCGACGCTTTGGAAAATATGAAGATTCAATCGAAGCTATTGAAGACCGTTTATTAAGGTTTTATTTATTGTCTTTTAGTTTCGATTGATAGAATGTTAAGCCTTGAGTATATCTTACGTTTCTATCTTCATTACGCTCATTTCGTAGCTCTAGGATTCTTGCACAAGTTCACTCTAACTTCCTCGAAGCGTCGCGCTTCGATTCGGACTTTGTTGTGCATGTTAGTTGGTACAAGAACAAGTACTGACCGACTAGATGGTGATCTAGTCGGTCGGCCACTGTTCTTGGACCGACTAGTTTCTGTCAGTTAATTTCTTGGACTTTACTGTTTACAGTTAGTCGGTCTACGTTGACTCACCGACCGACTAGTTTGTGAACTAGTCGGTCAGTGATGCTTCTTTGACCGACTAGTTGTGACTTACTGTTCACTCTAAAATTCTCCTAAGCTACTGTTTACCGTTAGTCGGTCTAAGAACGTTTGATGACCGACTAGTTGACAATCTAGTCGGTCAACTTTTGTTCTTGGACCGACTAAGTCAACTTGCCTTCAGACTATGTTGTTTTGCCTCTTAGTCGGTCTACGTTCATTGGATGACCGACTAGTTGTGAAACTAGTCGGTCAGAAAGTCTTCTTGGACCGACTAGTTTTCTAGGTCTGAAATTCTATCTCTTCTCAGATCTGCTCTTAGTCGGTCCATGCTGTTTGACTGACCGACTAGTTGATGAACTAGTCGGTCAGTGATTGTTCTTTGACCGACTAATTCTCACAGATTTCTATCCGTTGGAGAATGACCTAACTTGTTTTTATGGGACCCTATAAATACGAACCTAGGTCATTTCTATCTTCAATAGAGCTGCCATTAAGAGATTCATTGAGTTCTAAAGAGATAGCCATTCTCCCTCAAATCTAAAGCTCTCTTCCTCACAAGAAACCCATTCTCTCTCATTTCTAGATCTAGAGAGAAGCTTGTTCTTGGTGAGCTCTTCAAGCTATTGCTTGATCCAAGTCTCCAACTCTTCCCTAGGCACCCATTGCTGCTCATTTCCTTGGTGCTAGGGCTTGGTGACTTCATCTTCCTCAAATCCTTCATTCCACCTATTGGGTAAGAAAAACTCAAGGTATAGGATTTTGTGGTAAGAGTATTTATTTCATTTAAACTCTTTATATTGCTTATTGGCTCTCTCGGTTGTGAGAGAAGTTTGTGATCCCGGGTTGTGGGATTCACTTTGCCATTGCATGTATGATTTGATCTTGTGAATGTTTTTCACAAGATATTCATAGTGGAAATCTTGAGTTAGGGTTTCTAACTCAAGTATCCGGAGGGGATCCGGGTGGTTGGGACGTAGGATCACCGGGAACAAGTCGGGGAGACTTGGGTGGATCCGAACCCATTAACATCGTTTGTTTGCTTTGTTAATTTCATTGTTGTCATTCAATTTAAGCTTCCGCAAATTGATTTGGTGGTTGTTTGCAATTTAATTTGGAATTATACGCCTTATTATTTTAAAGTACTATTCACCCCCCCTAGTACTTGTGCAGTAGCTGGTAGGGCATTACAGTATATGTATATGTATATACTAGTCATAACACGTGCCCGCGGGCACGATTCATTTAAGATTTCCCCCCGCGAAATCTTTGTTCCCAAACATTATTTACACAGTCAAATTTGTGCGGAACAACAAATTCGGCGTAGAACAATAAATTCGGCAAGGGCGCCCTTGAGTCAGAACAACAAATTAGCGTAAAAAAATTTAGCGGGCGCTTTCGGCGCCGGCGCCTTCGGCGCGGAGGGTGGAAGTGCATAAGTGTGTATGTGTGTGTATGGTGTGTGGATAAAAAGTGAAATGAGTGGATTTATTTAGCAAAAAGGGGAAATAAGTGGTATTCTGTGCAAATGTAATGATTGTGGGGGGTTTGAAAACAAAAGGAAAAAAGTGGTGGTTTTTCCAAACACACATCTCAACACTTCTTTTACCAAGATTAAATCTTAGACATTCTTCTATCAACCTCTTTACGCATCAGCATGACATCAGCTTGTCCCAGTCAGCCCTAAGATTCAAAAATAGTTGTGTTTTAATATATAGATGTATATATATGTTTACGTATATGTATAAATATATATGTATGAGCACACGTAAAAAAAGAATAATATATGTATATGAGGCATATGGAGGTGTGTTGACAGAACATGAATTTTTTTCTGTGCTGCCAACAGTTCGTGGGCTTATTTTTTAAAATTTTTTTGCTGTGTCTTCTACAACTAGTTAATTACATCCCCACCAATTTACTAGCCAATCCAACACTTATTAAGTCTCCGATCATGCGTTTAAAAAAAACCGCTCCTGAAAACCGAACTGTCAGCACAACATTTTTGAAACACATGATCGAAGGCTTAAAAAGTGTCGAACTGGCTTGTAAATTGGTGGGGATGTAGTTAACAAGTTGTAGAGAACACTGTAAATTTTTTTAAATAAATATTTTAAAGCCTTCGAACTGCTGACATCAGTTCGGGGGCTTTAAAATATTTTCTAAAATTTTTTTGCAGTGTCTTCTACAACTTGGTAACTACATCCCAACCAATTTTCAAGCCAATTCGACACTTTTGAGCCTCCGATCATGCGTTTTAAAAAAACCGCTCCCGAAAACTGAACTATCAGTGCAACATTTTTGAAACGCATGATCGAGGCTCAAAAAGTGTCATATTGGCTTGAAAAATGGTGGGGATGTAGTTAAGAAGTTGCAGAAGACACTGCAAAAAAAATATTTAAAAAAATATTTTAAGCCCCCGAACGGCTGACAGCACATGAAAAAATTCCTGCGATGTCAGCACGTCTCCATATTCCTCATATATATACGTACATATGTATATATACATATGTATATATATACATATGTATATATATACATATTTTTTTGTTGAAAGGTAAGTATATAAAGAATAGAAAGGAAACTAGCCGGGCCAGACAAACCACTACACAAACTTGTGAGAGGCAAAAGCAATCACCAAGCACCAGTATAGGGGAGACAGACCCAACAATACAGACACACACAGAAAGGAGGAAGAAAACCAAGCCGAGGGGAAAAAGGAGATGGCAAGGCCAGCACCCAAAAACCTAGGCCCAGAGACTCCAATCAAAAATAAAAAACACCCAACAACGCACCCCAACAAGGCATACACATTACAACCAGGCTACTGGGGACAATTAACCCATAACCACGACCCAACAAACACCCAACAATCAACGGAGAGAACTCTGCATGATCCAAAGGCTCCGTCGACATGGCCGTCGAGCATAGCGCTGGACAGACCTCAGAACATTGGGGAGGAGGACACTGAGACGATCGACCTCCGAATCCATTTGTGACGCACATCAGTAACATTGAGGTCATTAATGAAGAGCTCCTCATCAGTAACGTCATCCACATCGTCATCCAGCGACGAACCACTAACAGAGTCACCGGAGCCTTTAACGTCAACGTCATACACATTACCCAGTGCATCAATAGACTGAATAGCCAAACCAGAGCTACAATGGGGGGCAAGCACATCCAACTCCAAGGGTGCAGAGGAGGACACCACTGTGTCGACCAAATCTGCCACCCCAACATCGCGCAACTCCAAAGGCTTGTCAGCAATATCATTTATCCCCAACGATACCATTCCAAATCCCCTAACACCCCACTCTCCTATTCAACCAAGACTGGGCTGTTATCGGCCTCCAATGCACTAGATATAATCCCCAACGGCACATCCTTCAACTCAGACCCTCTGGCACAAACCAAAACAGTGTCCACATGGGAAACCGAAGCAACCGGCACCCCATAGTGTCACATACCGATTCCTTCGCCACCGACGAGCCAACATCATCAATCAAGCCAGTAGTGGTCTCCCCCAAGATTACAGAGGGACACAAAAGGATGGAAAACCACAAAAGCCTTTGCCGCAACACACAGAGCATCAGGAGCACCAACCGAACTACACAGAGCATCAAAGAAACCAACCGAACCACACAACCCAGTCGAGGCACCAACAACAATGGAATCCCCCAGGGGAGGGGGCAGAGTGCTAATAGTAGGAGGGGCAAGGAGTACATACCTAGCGAGGCGGCAGTGACCACGCCAGTAAGAGAAACAACCTCCTCAAAGGCAATCTCAATGTCATCTTCATCCTCTGGGTCGGAGAGCACAAGGTGATCAACTATCCCCTCACCAGCAGCAACAGAACTAGCAGGAGCAGGAGCAGAGTGGGCCGAAGAACCAGAAGTGTGCGGGATGGAGGGACGGGGGCTCAGCATTCTACGACATAGTGGAATGCCGGCGGTCAGACTCGACAGACGGCGACGAGTGTGGTGTGGGGCGCGTTGGGGCGGCACACTGCGACAAATCATGTCCAAAGCAGCGATAGCGAGAACAGAGAGGGGGGATTCTCTCATACTCGACATTGACTTGGATGATGTAGCCATCAGCTAGGCAGGCGGGGATAGAGGAGGAAAATGAGGAGTTGGGGTTGACTTCGGGAAAACACCGAGCGTAAGATAGCCGTAGCCGCGCCAGTGAACAACGGCTTCCCGATGACACTCGAGAGTTTGCCAAGGATAGTAGCGGACCAGAATTGAATGATGAGTTGAGAAAATTGCACCTAGAGTGGAACAGACGACAGGAGGTCACGGTCTAGTCCGACATGAGAGGACCAACGACGGAGAACGAGGATGCATCCCTCCATCAGCCAAGGACCGCCATGAAGAACCAATTCACAGTCCCAGTCCGACACAAATTTGTTGAAAAAAATTCCATTCTCTTTAGTGTGCAAATGGACGACAACCTCAGTTTTTCACACAAGCAATCCAGGCTTTGAGATGGCCGTAGTAGGGGCGAAGGTCAACAATGTAGCCCACCAAAGTGTGAGACCACCGCCCCGATGCTTCCAGAATTTCGGAAGGTAGGATATCTGCAACAAAGCATCATTCACCGAGGTAGGGGGAGTGTAATCAAGCCCACATCTGTGTTTCAGGGGGTCGGAGAGCACATATGGCGCTATAGGACGTAGTCGCCGCATAGGAAGATTGAGGGATGTAAGGAGTATTTCTCAGATGCATTTTATCAAACACCCATTGGGTGTTGGTAAACCTAGGTTCCGAAGCAAAGGGGAAGTGGGAGCTCCCACCCAGCGTCGAAGAGGAAAGAGGGGTCGGACGACCAGCAGGGCACCGCGAGGGGCCCCCTACCACCGCCACGCCTCGAGCGCCGGTCACCAGCCCCAGCAGGGAGGGGCCCCAGAATAGGGCAAGTAGGAGAACGCCGACGGCCCACCATGGTCCAGGACTCATCCACGACGCCACTGCCCGAGAAACCACCATCGCCAGCCTTGCCAACAACCGCTTGCAGAGTATTGTCATCGATGCCTGAAAGAAGAGGTATCGAGGGGCAGGAGCTAGAGGAAGCCATAATAGATAGTACATATGAATTGAAGGGGAGAGCTCTCAGCGAAGAGGAGAGCAATGGGAGGTAACGCCGGATGGGGGCCGGAGCCCCCGAAGAGACCAACAGCCACCTACGATCGTCAAGAAATTGCCACCCGAGTCGCTGGAGAGGGGGAACCAACTTTTTGATATGATATATATATATACACACATATATGTGTGTGTATATATACACGCTGTACTCACTCTTGGTTTTTTAGAGTGAGAAGCTCTGATTGGCGACTGCTAGAGTTCTCCGCCGGTGGCGGTCGTTTCAGCTGCTCTGACGGCGATTGGGGGGCGTTGTCAAGGAGGAGAGCGGCTTCCTCTCATCTGATAGCAAGAGCCTAGGCTGCGTGAGACTATGTGCGGATCAAGATCTCTAATCGAGGTCTTGATCCGGCGGTGAGTGCCTTTACTCCTAGATTCTTGAAATTAGACTCGCTCTTTGATTTCTGATTGCTTGATCTGTTCTAGTGTTTCTCGTCCTGGGCTGCACTCTCGATCATTGGTGGCGGCTGAAAGAGGCGATCGGAGCATCGCTGCATCGGTGGCGGTTCGAAATCTGAGGGGAGGCGATCGGAGTGTCTTGGATAGCTCGATCAACGCGATACTATTTGGACGGATCAAGATCTCGAATTGAGATCTTGATCCGTCGGTGAGTTCGTCGGACTCTTGTATATCAAAGAAACTTGAGCTGATCTGGTTGCTGATTCAATCTTCCACGCTGATTTGATCTGTTCTGGTGCTGGCTTTGATCTGTTTTGGGAGCGGAAAATTGGAGTGAGGTGATTGGAGCAGCTTCAGCGGAGAAGGAGATCTTCTACTCAGATGTTCTTTTTCTTGGATTGCGCTCTACTATTGGTGGATCAAGATCTCGTTCTGAGATCTTAATCCGGGGTGAGTTCTTTCTTGATCTTCACTGGATCTAGATCTCAACCTGTTTGAACCTATGCTCTCTGGTTGAGTCTTCTTGCTGTGATTCACTCCATATCGATTCCTGATGCAATCTGCTATGGAAAATGATGGAGGAAGCAACAAGAATGCTGGAACAATGAATGGCTGGAGAGAGAGGTTGTAAGGAAGAAAGGTCTTGCTGATGCAAGAAAATCCGCGCAGGGGTTCAAACGTGGAGCAAGACTTGATGCTAGGAATGTGCTTGAGAGAATGTAGCAACGGCCAAAGATACCAATGAAGATTAACGTCAATGCAGACAAGCGATCATGGCTGGAAATTTGTATTAACACACGAAAAATTTCTGATTCCTTTGAAATGGATTACATTCCACCGGTCGTCGACAGCAAGGGATCTGCTGTCGCAATGCTATCAGATGAAATACTCGCAGAAGGGGCGAAGATATGTGAGAACACCCTAGTGGGTTACGTACTGGGAGACGTACCTTTCTATGGGCAAATCAGAGCTTGTGTGAATAGAATATGGAAAGCTCAAACAATAGGTAAACATCTTCTCAAGAGAATGGATTTCTATTTAGGTTCGAATCTGAGGAGGATTGGGATGCGATTCTTCACGGGGGACCTTGGCTCTTCGATGAGAGGCTTGGTGTGTTGCAGCAATGGTGCGAGGGTGCTGGATTCGATAGGGATTTGCTCACTACGGTTTCTGTATGGGTGCAGCTTCCAAACTTGCCAATCAATTTCTGGACGAGGCGTATTCTCAGTGCAATCACAAGCGTTATCGTGAGGCCTATATGTTTGGACCGTGCTACGGCAAGAATGGAGAGGTTAGCTTATGCCCGTTGCTTGGTAGAGATAAGCGCTGAAGCATTGCTTCCTCAGTCGATCATGGTGCAAATGGGAGATGAATCATCGATCGAGCTTGGAGTAAAGTACGAAGGTGAACGCCCCCGCTGCCCCAACCGTGTCTGTTTCGGACATTCCTCTATGCAATGCTCATCTAAAGATGAGGTTGAGAGGAACAATTCAGGTGATACTCAGACTAATATTAGGGGATTGGAAAAGAATTTTGTTGTCAAGCCAAATGATGCGAAGGGAAAATGTATTGATACTAACAAATGTATTGAGGGTATGTCGATGGCCAAAGAGGGGGAATGTAATGTGTGCGCTGAAGGAAATGTTGGGGGGGGGGGGGAGAATGAGCATTTGAGTGAATGTAATAGGGGACCGGGGGATGTAAACCCTCTATGGGGAAACATGGATGTGGGCGGGTCTAGCAATGAAGCCAAGTCTGTGCCCCAAGAAGGGGGACGTAATCTGGGTGATGTGAGCAAAAGTTGTGTACTGGGGAAAATGACCCGGGAATGCTGGGGAGCTGGAGGGAGTATTGGACAATTGTAATATGGAGCTGGGGGATGTTAACCCACTGGGGGTGTGTAATGTTGTATCCGGAGAAAGTGTCTCCGGTAGTGGATCGAAGGATCTGAATGTAACATGGGAAGTGAATCTGGGGGAGAAGCGGGATGTGGATCACCCTAGCATGCTAGCTGTGACTAGCCAGAAGAGGGATGTAAAAGAAAATATATGTAATAGGGATGGGGGAGCCGGGCGGCATTTCTGGTGGGGGACTCAACAATACAACTCGGGCATGCTACCCACAAACACAGGCAATCCCTCGCTAAAACTCGGGGAAATAATAGGCATGGAATTGAGCCCAATAACGGATGAAAATTTGGCGTCCAATATATTAGCTAGCCCAGATTCTAAGCATCGTGCTTCAATTTCTAATATGCAGGGTCAGGGTTTGAATAATAGCTCCCTTAAGAATTCTAGCGTTGGTTGCATAACTAGAAATCCTTTTGAGCTTCTCAGCTCAGACAACCAACATAACCACGCAAAACCTTCCTTACTTGATGATGAAGAGGATCGGGAACCCGATGATGATCCTAAAGAACTTACGATCGTTAATGAGGTGTAGTTACTTGAGCAAGAAGCGTTGAGCAAAAATAATAAAGGTCACAAAAAAATCCAACAACTCGAATAAATGGGTTGATTTGAAAGTCGTGCGGAAGAGCGATCGTTTAAAGAGGGGTGTGATCGTCCCCTCATCATACTCTCATTAATGGTGTTATTCATATGTAACACATGCGGCCTCAATAACGTCATGAGGCGGAATGAGCTTTAAGGCTCGCATTCGTAGATACACACCCTCCATAGTTGGGTTACTGGAGACTAAGATTGTGGAGAAGAATGCTCATATGATCCTCAAATGCTTCTCAAAAAATTGGCATTCGATCAATAAACCGTATTTGTCACCAGAATGGTCGCATTGTAGTGATGTATGACCAGGATGTCTGGAATTGTGTTGTTGATGATGTGTCTGCTCAACATCTTACCATACGCTGTACTAATGTTGCTGGGTTCAGTATGGTGGGTACAGTGGTCTATGCGCTCAATAATTCTCTAGAAAGAAGAGCACTTTAAGATGCTATTGTGGTTAGCTCCTACAAATATAAAAACTCGCCTTGGTTGATTGGTGGGGATTTTAACTGTTTTAGATATGCCATGGACAAAGTGGGAGGAAGGCCGATTGTTGAGCATATGGTGGATGAATTCATTACATGCATTATCACTAGTACGCTTATTGAACTTAGGTCTATCGGCAACCCCCTTAGCTGGACCAATCGAAGTATTGGCACGCATCGTATTAATGCCACTTTTGACCGAACATTTTGCAAGAGGATTGATAAACTCCCAGCATCCTATTGTGAGTATGTTGCGGGAGGCACTAGTGACCACTCCTCCCTGATTATTCATCTCCATTCTATGACTGGTACAGACCCTAAGCCATTCAAATTCTTCAATTCATGGGTTCATGCTCCTGGGTATATGAATGTCTTAATTGACCATTGGCATACCGAAGTTGTGGGTTGCCCGATGATTCACCTTGTTTCCAAACTCAAGAATCTTAAAAGTGGGTTAAAACAGTTGGGAGCTGATTTAAGGGATACTTATGATGTATCCAAATGTCGCGATAAGCTTGCCACTATTCAGAATATCCTAATCTGGGTTTGTGTGTTGAAAAGCAAAGAAGAGAACATGTTCTTATTGTTAGTGGTTTTGCCCTATGCCAAATATTTGGACCTTTATGTTATGTCATTTTCATTTATAATAATGTTCTTTTATTGTTATTATTTTATGGCTTGCATGTTTCTTTATAATAATGTTTGACTAGCTGTTTTATGTTATTCTAAACATCCCTAGTCATTCATCGTTAAAGGTTTAATAATGAATTAAGACTAGTATGAGTTTGGTTGATAATTATGAGATAATTATATATATGGTGATACAAATCAAACTTATATGTATTTGTTGAAGAACAGGTACTGGATAGACTCGCTATGAGATCATTACATGGATTAGTGTCATAAATGATCTTATAGTAGTTATGTCAAGAATTCTTAGAATTGAGATCATCACAGTTTCCTACGTAAGGAACAATATGTTTTGATATAACCAAACGTTATCTTTAATCAGATAATCATAAAGGTTATGATTGAACATGATGTGAATTATGCAGAGGAAAGTGAATGAACAAGATGGAATTTGTTACTCTCCTATGAGAGAGATATCTAATGGGCCCCTCGATAAGTGGGACTGAGAAATACATGGCCGTGCTCAAATGAATGTCATTTGATTTTATCAATCTACTTAGTAAGCGAGAAACTAAATATTTGAACAATATAACTATGACACTGTCCATGACTTATGTTCAAATAAGATATCGTGTAACAAAAGGATTATGACATGTTCTATTGGTTAGGTTAATATCGGACTAACGATATTCATATTAATTGGGTAGTCATAATGTCTTGCTAGAGACCAATTATGACTTGTGTGCTTCTAATGAGATTAGGCCCGATGCCAATTTAATATGAGCCTATTGGGTCGCACACAAAGAGCGTAATGGATATGATAGGGTTTAAACGTGATTTCGAATTTTATTTGAAATTTGTAATAAGGCGAAATATCTTAACTGACATATATTGCATCTCGTTAAGATATTATCCCTAAGATATCATCGCGTAACTGAAATGCGTTAAGGGGTTAACGTGAGATTTTATATAAGATATAGAAAGAGGATTTTCAGTTTTTACGTTTTCAATCTATCTCTGTTTTTGAGAAAAACTAAGAGCGAGAGAAACCCTAGTTGCGAAGAAGGAGCTAGCACCCTCGCAATTCCTGTTCGTGATATTCGCGTGTTGATACCAATTGAGGGTGGTCGTTCGTAGAGCAGCACCTGCAGTCCGACACATTCAGATCGTCAGAAAGGTTAGTAATCTATTCGAATTAATTAGAAACGCATGGATCTTGGTAGGTTTCTATTTTCCGCTGCATATAAACTAGTTATGCATGATAGAAACCCTAACACTTAACAATCAACTGGTTGATGCTATTGATATAGACGAGGCTAATGTGAGGTAAAAAAGTAGGCAGGATTGGCTTCCTCTTGGGGACCGTAATACCCGCTTCTTTTACACCGCTATGAAGGCTCGTCAAAGCCATAACAGCCTTGGGCATCTTATTTCTGCTGATGGATCTTGTGATGACAACTTTAAAAAGATTAAAATTGATGGCCCTATATTTTATACCAACCTCTATAATTAGGAGGACTATTGGAGGGTCTTTTCTCGTCTCACAACTAAGAGAGTTCTCACTAAAGAGGCTGCTTCTTGGATCGAATGACATGTTCTCAAAGAGTAGATTAAGAACGCAGTGTTTTAGATTGGAGGTGATAAGGCCCCTGGCCTGATGGGTTCAATAGTTTCTTTTATCAGAACTCATGGAATGTTGTTGGGAGGGATGTTACCAATGCGGTCCTATCCTTTTTCGTTCTAGCAGAATTCTCAGGCAGGTTAATCATACATTCTTGACCCTTATACCCAAAAGCTCCAATGCTGCGGGGCTTGGGGACTACATGCCTATCTCATGATGCAATGTTTTGTATAAGATCATCAGCAAAGTCCTTTGTAACAGGTTGAAAAGGGCCGTAATCGAGCTTATATAACCTAATCAGGCTGCATTTTTAAAAGACCGGCTTTTGGCTGATTGTGCCCTGCTTGCTCATGAGCACATAGTGATTTTAATAATCCCATGGTGCCCACGCTTGTCTTAAACTGGATCTTCGCAAGGCTTTTGATAATGTGAATAGGGAGTTCATTTATTTCATGCTTCATCAGATGTGGTTCAAGCACAAATTTATTGGTTGGATTTGTGAATGCATATCCACTCCCTCCTTTTCAGTCATGATTAATGGCTCTCCTTTAGGTATGTTCCAATCAAATAGAGGGTTGATGCATGGTGATCCTATATCTCCCTATCCTTTTGTGGTGGTTATGGAGGCTTTCTCCCTTCTTATGGCTAAAGCTAATGTTACGCGTAGCCCATGAAGAGAGTTGGGGCTGTTACTCATCTCCTTTTTGCTGATGATTTACTTGTATTCTGTCGTGCCAATACCAAGTCCCTTGAGAGCTTGAAGGATCTCCTCTCTACATTCAAATGCCTGACTGGTCTTGAGGTTAATTGGAGTAAATGTGCTGGTATTTTCAGCAATGGGGCCAAAGAGCCTGGAAGTCTTGCGAATATTTTGGGTATCCGGCGGGTGCAATCTCTTTCCACTTATTTGGGGCTACCTTTTTCAGCTAAGTATCCCAAAGCTTCAATGTATACCAGGTTGATTGACAGATGCAGGAGCAGGTTGCAGGGGTGGTCTTATTCCTTGCTATCTATTGCAGGACGTATTGAGCTTGTCAGATCAGTCATTTATGGCATGGTAGTTTTTTGGTTGCAGGCTTTTCGTATCCCTAAGTCTGTGTTGAGTACCATTAATTCCATATGCAGGAAGTTTATTTGGGAGAATTCTTATGCCTGGGCCTGGGATGACCTTTGTGCGCCCAAACAGGAGGGAGGTGTGGGGCTTAGGTGCTTTTCAGAACTAAATACTGCCTATGTTGTCAAGTTGACTTGGCGTATGCTTACTCATGATGGCATTTGGGCTACCTTTATGAGCCGTCAGTACTTGGGCAGCACATGGTTTTCTTGGCTAAAGCTAATCCTGTGCAATCTGGGACATGGAAATTTATACTGCAGTGCCGTGAATTCACCAAGAAACTCACTAAACGCATTGTCAGAAACAGGGCCACTATGCTCTTTTGGTATGATAATTGGCTCCTTAGTGGTCCGCTTTGTGACACTTATAATGTGTCGGTTGGTGAGGAAGGGAAAATGGTTTGTGATTACTGGTCGATGGAGGGATGTGTTAACAATCCCGTACTCTTACCTGTTAAGTCTGCCATTGCTTCGGTCTCACTACTTTCTGGTGAGGATTCTTGGAAATGGTGTCCTAAGTCCCCTTCATTGCATGATGCCTGGGCTTTGGATCTCGTGCTATTATGCCTATATTTCCATACTACAAAGTGGTCTGGTACCCGGGGCATATCCCAAAAATGGCTATATACTATATACATGGATATATAATATTTTTATGCTTTTTGTTTAGTAAAAAAGGTATCAAAATAAACAATAGGTCTTACTATTTTCACATGTGCCATTAGAAAAACATTGATATTTTTCCAAAGAAAAGGCATGTGTATCATCGTATTTGTACTTAATGTTTCCCGATTCTATCGAAAACCCTAAAATATAGAAAATTGTTATGAATATATTCATTAAATTGGTTTAGTTCTAACTCTTAAGTCAGAATCCTATTTTTTAACTTTGTGCCATTGATTCCACTATGATTATTATTCAATACTTGAATAATTCTTTCATAGAAATAGGGGGCATAATTCACATGGATATAGTAAGTCTTGCTTGGGCTGCTTTAGTGGTAGTCTTCCTCCCTTGCAGTAAGTCTTGATTGGGCTGCTTTAATGGTAGTCTTCCTCCATTGCAGGGGTGGGCGACCTATTTCTCTCTTGCTACCATAAGAAGGATAGCGTGGGCGTTCTAGCCAAGACTGTCTTGGCTGCGATGACATGTCACATTTGGAGGGAGAGGAATAAAAGATTTTCGAAGGAGTTAGCTAGATTCAGACTCTGCTCTTCGAGGACATTGCCGCCGACGTCAGAATTGCTCTGAGACATAGAGTGGGATCAGGATGCTGAGAGTGCACCCCTGTCAAATTGGGGGTTATTAGTGTAAATTGATTTTCTTTTTGTATTTTTTGTAATTTTTAGATTCTTTGGGTAGAGGAAGGTGTTATGTATTGGAGGGTGACGACGCCTGCGCCCTATCCCCGCCTAACTAACATCCTTCTTCTATACTTAGAGCATTGTATTTTTTGTGAGATTCAATAAAGATACACGCATATTCTCCAAAAAAATATATACTCGCACGCACACACATATATATGGAAAAATATAGATATGCACGTGCATAGCACAAAAAAAAACTCAGTTTCCAATATATTTTCATGTATATTTTTAATTTTTTTACGATTGTTGTAAACTCATGGTTGATCAACACAAAAAATCAAGTGAATCCAATTCAATGTTATTTGATCCTCAATCTAACGAATCATGGGTCAAATGCTCCTAGGTTTCACCCATATTTGGGATTTTAAAATGTGTACGTCAATCCTATATAGAAGGTTTCAAAAATTGGAAGAATCTCGGTTTTTTGTGCATGTGCATAGCTAACTTAGTTGTGCACGTGGAGAGCTACATCATCCCTATATATATAGGTAAATCTTCAAATGCGAATATTTCGCATGGTGCGAAAATGTTTTTAGTTTTTTTGAATTATTTTTAAATTTTTTTCCACCATCATTATATGTTGTTATACACCCCTTAAAAAATAATTGTTGAGAAATAATGTGATCTGACCTTCAATCAAGGCATCAACAAATTCGCACGTTTTGATACCGTTAAATTTGTAACGGGTGGTGGATGTGTGCTCTAATCCCTCTAGGGTTCACCCATTATTTTCCCTAGAGTATATAATTGTATGGATTAAACATCAAATTTTTTTAAAAAAATAAAAAAATGTTTTCGCACGGGCTTGCGCACCATTTTTTCGCAATGGAAGATTGCCATATATATAGATTTATGAGTTGAACTATAAAAGTTTCCGTTTATTTTTAAACGAAAACTTAACATTCCAAATAATAAAATTGTGAAACCAAATGACCAATTTGTTCGGTTAGATTTTGTTCTAATCCAAGTTATTTTCAGACCAAATTTTAAGTTACTTATAAACCGAATTTTAAATGATTTCAATATGTTTTACCTATGGATCGAAAAGCTGAAAACTAAAAAAATAGTCACGATTAAAACTCTGGAACATCGATTTTTTCGCTACTGGATGTATTAGTAAAACATATTTCAAATTATCTGAAAATTTGTTTTTAATGGTTTTGATGAATTAGATCACATTGGATGAAAGGGTTTGTGATTTGGGCTCATAGTTTTGTTTTTCTTTGAAGTGTTTTTGTTTAAAAGAATAAGATGAATCCAACTTTCTATATATATATGCGCGTGCACATGTGTTAATTCCATGTTTTTTTCAAAAAGTTGTACACAAAGTATAACATGGATGATATTATTAGACTCTAGTCTCAGTTTCATTATTAATAGTTGTACAACTAGGGGTGGCAAACGGGTCGGGTGGGTTCGGGTTCGGGTCGGGTCAGATTTGACCCGACCCAGATAGGGGTAAACCCTAACCCGACCCGGATTGAATCCGGGTCGGGTTCGGGTGACACGGAAAATTTCCGGGTCGGGTTCGGGTTTACCCGTCGGGTTAAGATTTGACTTATACACTATTGCTCCTTATTTTATATCCAGCTATTTGTTAAGAGCTACATGCAATTTATTAAGTGTTGCATAATTTCCAGTAGCTCGTCGTTTAAACCGCACTGATGTCAGCAAGGAAGTATAATTAACATTACCATTTTATTATTAAAAGTAATAAAATTAACTAAAAAGTTGTTTGTAAAGTGAATTGAATCCAAGACCTCTTAAAGAAGTGGACAACAATTCAAATCGTATAAGCACAACTCTCCTTGCAACTGTGTATTAAAGTTATTATATAAAGTTTTATATATATAGAGAAAGTAAACCGGGTCGAACTCGGGTTATCCGGGTTGACATGCCAGACTAATACCCGACCCGGATTTTATCTGGGTCGGGTCGGGTCAACCCGTTTCCTACTTGACCCGGATTGGCCCCTACTCATACCCGGTTAAGGATGCCGGGGTCGGGTCGGGTCGGGCTCATTTTGCCACCCCTATGTACACCATAATTTACAACCTATATTGCACACACATGAACATGTCATTAAAGAGAGTCATGCCCATATGCAATAAATTTTGAAAAACACATATTACATGTCCCCAACATGGCACAATATCACGATATGAGTTTCCCGTGTTACATGACTTATAATTCTAAAGGCCAAAATTGAACTTTACAAGGATAATTGTTTCTAAAATTAATGAAAAGACCAAAATGGTTGTTGATTACTCTTTGAAACTCTACCTACAATCCCATCAAACAATCTTGATGGCTTCATCTATATTTTTGAATACTGATATAGTATTTATCTATTTGGTTTTTATGAACTTTATCTACATGTTCCTTCTTCCTTCCTTTTTTATTTCTTTTCTATTTGTTGATTCTTTTCTTTGTTTCGTTTTTCGTTTTTTTTGTTTTTCAATAAGTTTTTAAAACCCTTTTCCTTTGTTTTTTCAAGGTCTTATTTTGTTTTCCTCTTTTTTATGTTTTTGATTTGTTTTCTATCTTCTTTTCTTTATTCAATGAAATTCACATGATAAAACTTTTTATGTAAGATTATATTTGCTTTCAGTAGTTATACGAATCGACCTATCATATCATAAATGGTTAAATGCGCTTAGTGTATCCTACAATACAATATGCAACATCCGCCATTCACATTAAAGATGATATGTTTTCTTGAATCGAGTTTAAGTCTACTCTGAACTGAGTTCTGGCATGTGATATATTTTTTAATCTTTTTCCGTATTTACGTAGCAAAGACCCATACTTGAATTATGTTAATTAAAATCTTTCTTCCCACATTGGTCCTATTAATTCTTTCACCTTGCTTTCATTTGATCCTCATCTTATACCGTCAGCCACACAGTCCTTCGCCTTCTTTGGCCTAACCGAGCCTCGACATCACTCCAAAGCCTTTTGAGCCTATGTCACCTTCTTCCAGCATCATTGAGCATCAATGTCACTGCCCAAACCTTGTCGATTCTCCAAAGATCCACACGAGACTCCTCGGACCATATGGAAACATGTCGTTATTTGGGCCTCATCAAGCCTTGTCTATTTCGAATTTTTGGCATTTCTCTATCGCGATTCAGTGTTCAATGATTATTTTTATATTCTTGTGAATATGCAGGTGTATGTTTAACTATATATTATTAAATGGGAGTTCATCTTATTACAATTCTTGATAAGATACGCTATGCAATACCATGGATATATGTTTCGATCGATACCACCCGGTATCAGACGTATCGTTTCGGTCTCGGAAGCTAATGAGACTGAAACGTGCAGTTAATCTCGGTTTCGACGTTTCGGCCAATTTCGGTTGGCACTGGACAAAACCGGCCGAAACCTTTCTATGATTTTAGTATGAAACAGAGGAAGAAGATGAGCAAAGCAAGAAAAACTCACACTTGTAATCACACCGAGTTCATTCCATGAGTATACAGTGATGAAAACCTTGTGAATGCATAGTGAAAAGTGAAAACCTTGTGAATGCACAGTGAAAAGCCCTTGTGAATGCACATAGCTAAAAATGGCTATAAAAGTAGAATAGGAGATCAAAGATCATCAATTGAAGCAATCCGAAAAAGCTTATCTTCGTTCTAGCGGGATCAACAAGTTTGGGTTATCGATCAACCTTCGTCGAGCAGAGATCTAGGGACGCTGATCACCTTCCGATCACAGAGATGATAACCTAGCCAAGGATCACTTTCTTCAATCAAAAGAGTTAGGGTTTTTTGCGGCAAAGCGAACGACAGAGCGTCGTGTTTTTGAGGTGAGAAAGGGGAAGAGATAATTATGCGTGTAGATGTACTTAACGCACTTTAAATTTGAAGCTGAACATTGTTAAAAATTTGCTCATCCCATTCCATTTATTTACAAGTTTGTCATTTGTTAAACATTTAACAAAGGGAATGTCAAACTTGTAAATAAATGTAAAATGCGTGGCTAACTTTGTAATTGCTCAGTTGGCCACACGTGGGTCCCATGCGATCGCCTGTAAGCAACGACAACAACGACAGCTGGCGGTCCCTAATTATATAATACCCAAATTATTACATTTATTTACATGTTTGCCATTATTTTTGTTAACATTAAAACAAAGGAAATGTCAAACTTGTAAATAATGTAATATTTTTGGCCAAATGTTAAACCAGCTTTGGTGTCCTGCTATTCACATTCTACATTTTGCTAAACATATTGAATTTTATTTACAAGTTTACCTTAATATTTGTGCAGCGTATGTTTAGGAAAATGTGTAATGTTAATAGCAGATGTCTAAGAATTTTATTTACCAGTAAAAAATTTAATAAATTAATGCATAATTAGAACTTATATAATTAATTCCTATAAATTTTCTAGTAAAAAATTATTGATTATATTATCTATTATACAAGTATTAACGCATTGTATTATCAAAACTATTGGTACGGACGAAACAAAATGGAACCATGAAAGCACCAAAATGGGCCATAACTGATCGAAACCTAAAATCCTCAAAAGATCGAAACCGAAACTGAGGCATCTAACCATGTGAAATACGATAACCATTGATATAAATATCGACCGATATATCTGTATCGGATCCCAACAAATACTGCATACCTTGATATATCGGTTTTTAGAAAATGAACCGATATCGGTCTAGTAAATTGGGCAAGATGGATTTTTAAAACTTAAGTTGTAGTTTATTATTACAAACGTACAATCGTTAGAATATTAAAAGATACTTAATGAACATATTGTTACAATTTGAAAGAATGTTTAATTTGTAAGAATGTTTAGTCATACTAGTGCACTGATTTCAGAGAATGTTTGCATGTTTAGAATGTTAAACTAAATCTCATCTCATAGAAATATTTGATTTTTTATGCTTTATATAGGTATCTTTTTTATCTTCCATGTGTTTTTGGTATGTAAGTCATATTAAAAGTTTTTTATATGCATTTAATAGCACGCAAGTAAAAGATTAATTGATTAGATAAACCTATAAGTTAAGTTATTATTATTAAAGTCTTGCTTCGCACGTTATATGTTAATTATATGTTAATGATTAATTTTAGTGTGTTAATGTGATGTTGTTCGATTATATTGATGATATTTTCATAATATAATTAAATATGGACATATAAGCATGTTATAGCTGGTCTTTAAGTATTAAGATTTGTATATTTATCATGTCCGATATAAGCAACCTGATATTGATACGTATTCTCGATATATTATCTGATATCATTTATCTGATATGACAATTAGCTATCCGACATGATCCGATATTTAAAACCTTAGCGATACCTAAGAAAAAAGATATCTGATGCGTATCGTGATATGGCAACTTTGATTTTGATGCTTACACTTTTAAAGGTTCCCATTGATCCACTTGTAAAGTGAAGAAATTTAAATATGCAATGTTAATTGTTTTTATATTTATAAACAATGACTAGTGCCATTGAGTAGTCATGATGATTGGTTGGATGCCTAATTGGGCCGCTGTTTAGCGGTTGTGTAGGCGACACGTAACCTGGCTGCTTCACGTTTTTCGGCTTTTAAAACATTGGAGAATTTTTATCAGTTTTTAATGACATCTCTTTTGCTTAGTTTGATTTGGTGTAATAACATCAATATGGCGTATATTATAATTTTTGAACATATTTACATCCTATGCATACATATAGTTAAAGTTGTATTTCAGTTGTATGAACCTAAAGCTTTTCCAGTTACATATTAGTTTCTTAGCTTATTGAAATCTTATGTATAAATGTGAAAATATTGATGTCCTGTTTTCAGTTGCCATACTTGTGTCATTGTCCTCTATAAGATCTATATATAGAAATTTAAAATAATGTTAAGTTATAATGTACTGTTGTTTTCACCTTTTTTTTATAATGCCCTGCTCCCCGCGGGTGTCGCTACAACTGCAATATGAATGTGCAGGTCTCGCATGTACCAGTGAAGTCAATGTGGAGCAGTGCAGAAAGGAGATACTCTAAACAAAGCAGATAAGAACAGTAAGTAAGGTAGCACAGTACTAAACAAGAAAGAGACAAGTAAAAGCTACATTAATGCTCAAACGTAAATTGAATACGTACCTACACCAGGTCAAGACTCAACAATCCTGAACGGGAAGTCTAACTTCTCGTGCTCTAGCACCTCTGTATGATCCTGTGTGTCGTACCTAGTGGGCAACATAAGTCGCGCATGCTCAATAGAGTAGACTATCTAAATAAAAGACACGGAAGGTAACGGTGCACAAAAGAAAACATGACAACAACAGAGATAATAGTACTGAAAAAGAGATAACAAGTTATAATTAAATGTCCACGACTACTGTAAAGTGGTACTCACTAAAGTAAACCAACCCTAGGCCGTGACTTATGAGGGAGAGTACAGTGTGCAACACGAAGTGTAAACTGTGAAAGGGCTCTGGATGCCTCCGTCAGGTATACAGATATATGAGTAAATCCGCGATCCCTAAGACAGGTAAACAGATACATGAGTGCATCCAGCCACCGAAACTGTATTGAAGCATGACTCTGGTTGCTCCTGCACCCCCACGATCATAAGTTTCCCCAAATCCGGTGAGTCAAACAGAAATAACCAATTATTAGTTTAGTGTCGTGATGTTCAATATTGATTAAACTACGTAGTCAAGGGAGATCTAAGATCCACTGCAATAGTAATAGTCCACCTCAAATCCTGCCATGCATGCAATAATTGTAATGCCCTGCTAAGCTACTGCACAAGTACTAGAGGGGGGGTGAATAGTACTTTAAAATAATTAAGAGGCTAATTCCTAATTACCGTGCAAACTCTACCAATTAATGCGGAAATGCGGAATAGTAAATAATCGACAACAAATAAACAATCGCAAACAAACGATATTACTGGGTTCGGATCCACCCAAGTCTCCCCGACTTGTTCCCGGTGATCCTACTTCCCAAACACCCGGATCCCCTCCGGATACTTAAGTTAGAAACACTAACTCAAGATTTCCACTATGAAATACTTGTGAAGAACCTTCACCAAGTCAAATCATACACATAGTAATTTGTGACTCCCACAACCCGGGATCACAAACACAACTCTCACAACCGAGAGTTAAACACTTACAAAATGAAAGTAAATGAAATAGAATAGCTTACCACAAAATACCTATGCCTTGAGTATACTTACGAATTAGGGCAAGGATGATTTTGAGGAAGAAGAAGGCACCAAACCATAGCTCCAAGATGTAGATCAGCGATGGAGAGCTATGAGGTTGTTGGTGACCTAGGATCAAGCACTTGGCTTGGAAGGCTCTCAATCAATGAATCTCTCTTTTGAAATGAATGAGGAAGAGATTCTTGAGAGGGAAATGAATGAGCTTTAAATGAGATGATAGCTTTCTCTTTGATCTCTAAACTTCTCCAATAATCAGCCTTGAGTGCAATGAATGCAGCTCAACAAGTATTTATAGGTTAGAGGAAAGAGAGAGAGAAAAACGTTTCAATTAAAGCTCCAACGGATCTATTCTGATCGCAACTAGTCGGTCAAAGAACAACCACCGACCGACTAGTTCATCAACTAGTCGGTCGGTCAATCAACGTAGACCGACTAATGAGTGAACATGGAATAGGTCGAAGTTCAGACAAAAGGAACTAGTCGGTCCAAGAAGAGTAGCTGACCGACTAGTTTCACAACTAGTCGGTCGGTTACTCAACTGAGACCGACTAAGAGATAAAACTGAAGTCTGAGCACAAATTGATTTAGTCGGTCCAAGAACAAATGTTGACCGACTAGTTCACCAACTAGTCGGTCTCCAAATGTGCATAGACCGACGAACAATAAACAGTAAGTCAGGTGAAAATTTGCATGTACAGGAAAGCTAAACTAGTCGGTCCAAGAAGGAAAGTTGACCGACTAGTTCATCAACTAGTCGGTCGATCAATGAACACAGACCGACTAATTATAAACAGTAGCTCAGGCTCAAATTGGCATGTACAGAGAAAGCTCAACTAGTCGGTCTAAGAAGCATCACTGACCGACTAGTTCACAAACTAGTCGGTCGGCGAGTCAACGTAGACCGACTAACTGTAAACAGTAAAGAGCTAGAAATTGAGAAGGCAAACTAGTCGGTCAAAGAAGGATTGCCGACCGACTAGATCACCATCTAGTCGGTTGGTTCTTCTTGAACCAACTAACATGCACAAGAAGACGCGAAACGAAGCGCGATGCTTCGGGAAAGTTAGTATGGACTTCTACTAAGATCCTATGTCTAAGATAGGAGTGTTATGAAGATTAAAACGTAAGACTTTTATGCATATGTAAACGATAAGCTCCAAATTTAAGAGAGATCAAAAATATGTATGAAACAAAGCTAAGATATGATTAATACATGCACAAAAAGCACCGAAATGGGGGGATAAATATACAATTTTTACCCTGAATCAACCTACTCAAGGCTTAACATTCTACGAAAGAAGCTTAAAAGACTATAAATAAAACTTGACGATACCGTCTTCAAAAGCTTCAATCGAATGTTCATGACTTCTAAAATGGTCCAAATGCTTCAACGAAGCTTTAGGCATACGATCACATGCTTTGAGAAGTCTCGAGACGTCGCTTTGGATGTTCAAGTGAATTTGGCGACGATCTCCATAACTGCGCTCACAAATTGTTAGTTCACAATATATTTATATTTGGTCATCATCCAAAACCAAATCCGGGGAGTCCAATATCCAACATTCTCCCCCTTTTTGGTGATGACAAACCAACATAAATAATAATAAAAAATAATGATTCAAATGTAATTTACTTACTCCCCCTGCATTGATGACACGTTAATTCGAAAATGAATAATAATAATACGCATTAAGCAGACGAGTAAAGTATAAAAATGAGAATCCATTATTGAAATATCGGATTTGAAATCCAATTTTTATATCTTAACTCCCCCTGAATCTAACATATCAAATTAGATTCTTGGAAAAATGCTTAAATTATCATTTAGCACATGTCATTATTATATCTCTCCCCCTTTGGCATTAGCAAAAAGAGCGGGAGGAGATCAACGACAACAACAATGGCTTCAAATAAAAGCATGTGAGTCGTAGAATACGACCACGGTCTAAATGACACCAAAGGGAAATACGAATTAAATCAAGGCGTGTCAATGAGACCAAAAGCGAAAAACGATAAATAAAATCATCAAAACTCAAATTAATTTTACGAATTGAGTTATGGAATATACTCTCCAATATCAACATTCTTGGTTAATTTAGTGCATGGAAAACAATTATATGTTTTCATAAAATGAATTCTATTTAACCAAGTTAATATCGTCGAGCGACGAAATCAAACATCAGAGACATAAAAAGTTAAATGTGCACAAGATAATGAAATGTCAACATCAATGTATATATATATATATATATGAAGCTCTTTCAGGTCAATCCGACACCGTTTGAGCCTCCGTTCATCGATTTCAAAAACGTTGCGCAAAACTGTCCAGAATTTGGACAGTTTTGCGCAACGTTTTTGAAATCGATGAACGGAGGCTTAAACGGTGTCGGATTGACCTGAAATTTTGTGGGGAGCTTCATAACAAGTATATCTAGCTACTGCAAAAAAAAATTCAAAAAAAAAATACTTACAAACACCGAACAGAGGGGGCGTGCGCAGGTAATTCTACCTGCGCACGTTCTTAGGTACATTTTTTGCATATATATATATATATCTATTATATAAAAGAGGGATGTTATCAAGAGAAATTGGATAAGAGAATTTGGACATGAGAAATTGGATAAGAGAATTTAGATATGTATTATATAAAAGAGGGATGTTGTGAAGAGAAATTGGATATCTATTCTATAAAATAGGGATGTTATCAAGAGAAATACGATAAGAGAAATTGGATAAGTGATAAGATTTTGAGGGATATTCATTATATAAAAGAGGGATGTTATAAAGAGAAATTGGATAAGAGAAATTAGAAATCTATTATATAAAAGAGGGATATTATCAAGATAAATTGGATAAGAGAATTTGAAAATAGGGATATTATCAAGAGAAATACGATAAGAGAAATTGGATAAGTGATAAGATTTTGAGGGATATTCATTATATAAAAGAGGGATGTTATAAAGAGAAATTGGATAAGAGAAATTAAATATCTATTATATAAAAGAGGGATGTTAACAAGAGAAATTGGATAAGAGAATTTGGACATGAGAAATTGGATAAGAGAATTTAGATATGTATTATATAAAAGAGGGATGTTATGAAGAGAAATTGGATATCTATTCTATAAAATAGGGATGTTATGATAAGATTTTGAGGGATATTCATTATATAAAAGAGGGATGTTATAAAGAGAAATTGGATAAGAGAGGGATGTTATCAAGAGAAATTGGATAAGAGAATTTGGACACGAGAAATTGGGATGTTATCAAGAGAAATTGGATAAGAGAATTTGGACACGAGAAATTGGGATGTTATCAAGAGAAATTGGATAAGAGAATTTGGACACGAGAAATTGGATAAGAGAATTTAGATATGTATGTTATCAAGAGAAATTGGATAAGAGAATTTGGACATGAGAAATTGGATTATAGAATTTAGATATGTATTATATAAAAGAGGGATGTTATGAAGAGAAATTGGATATCTATTATATAAAAGAGGGATGTTATCAAGAGAAATTGGATAAGAGAGTTTGGACATGAGAAATTGGATAAGAGAATTTAGATATGTATTATATAAAAGAGGGATGTTATGAAGATAAATTGGATATCTATTATATAAAGGAGGGATGTTATCAAGAGAAATTGGATAAGAGAGTTTGGACATGAGAAATTGGATAAGAGAATTTGGACATTTATTATATAAAAGAGAGGAGGTGGAGAATTTTGCGCAGGCAACCCCAGTTTTTGCATTTTTGCCCCTGGATCCTCCCCACACACCCACCCACACTTTTTATTCTCCCCCGCTTCCGACCATTTTTTTCCAGTCCTTTGAAGATTTTGAATCTTATCATACTAGGACAAAGCTTTGTCCTACGTGGCAAGTTTGTCCTAGGTGTCAATGACAATTTTGGGGGAAAACTTGAAATTTTATGGGAAAACTTGAAATTTGGGGGAACTTGAAATTTGTGGGGAGGAAAAACTCAGCCATTAAATAAACCGTGCCCTATGGGAGGGATGTTATCAAGAGAAATTGGATAAGAGAATTTGGACATGAGAAATTGGATTATAGAATTTAGATATGTATTATATAAAAGAGGGATGTTATGAAGAGAAATTGGATATCTATTATATAAAAGAGGGATGTTATCAAGAGAAATTGGATAAGAGAATTTGGACATGAGAAATTGGATACGAGAATTTAGATATGTATTATATAAAAGAGGGATCTTATGAAGAGAAATTGGATATCTATTATATAAAAGAGGGATGTTATCAAGAGAAATTAGATAAGAGAATTTGGACATGAGAAATTGGATAAGAGAATTTAGATATGTATTATATAAAAGAGGGATGTTATGAAGAGAAATTGGATATCTATTATATAAAAGAGGGATGTTATCCAGAGAAATTGGATAAGAGAATTTGGACATGAGAAATTGAATTATAGAATTTAGATATGTATTATATAAAAGAGGGATGTTATGAAGAGAAATTGGATATCTATTCTATAAAATAGGGATGTTATCAAGAGAAATACGATAAGAGAAATTGGATAAATGATAAGATTTTGAGGGATATTCATTATATAAAAGAGGGATGTTATAAAGAGAAATTGGAAAAGAGAAATTAGATATCTATTATATAAAAGAGGGATGTTATCAAGAGAAATTGGATAAGAGAATTTGAAATACGATAAGAGAAATTGGATTAAGTGATAAGATTTTGAGGGATATTCATTATATAAAAGAGGGATGTTATAAAGAGACATTGGATAAGAGAAATTAGATATCTATTATATAAAAGAGGGATGTTATCAAGAGAAATTGGATAAGAGAATTTGGACATGAGACATTGGATAAGAGAATATAGATATGTATTATATAAAAGAGGAATGTTATGTAGAGAAATTGGATATCTATTCTATAAAATAGGGATGTTATCAAGATAAATACGATAAGAGAAATTGGATAAGTGATAAGATTTTGAGGGATATTCATTATATAAATGAGGGATGTTACAAAGAGAAATTGGATAAGAGAAATTAGATATCTATTATATAAAAGAGGGATGTTGTCAAGAGAAATTGGATAAGAGCATTTGGATAAAAGATGAGATTTTGATGGATATCTATTATATAAAACATGGATGTTATCAAGAGAAATTGGACTAGAGAAATCTACTATATAAAAGAGGGATGTTATCAAGAGAAATTGGACAAGAGAAATTGTATAAGAGATGCGATTTTGAGGGATATCTATATATTAAAACACAACTGTTTTTGAATTCTAGGGCTAACTAGGACAAGCTGACTAGGACAAATAGGTTGATAGAAAGACGGCTTGGATTTAATCTTTAGGAATTAATGGTTGAGATGAGATTTTGTGGAAAGTTTTGGAGGGAAAACATTTCTAGGGAAATGCAAGTTTCTGGGGAAATGAAATTTTATGGGAAATGAAAGTTTCTTGAGAATAGCAAAGTACACGCAATTAATGCATTTGAAAAAACTTTAACTTTCACTTAATGCTGCAGATTGAATGCTGCTGCAGATCGAATGATCTCTCCCTCAACGCAGGGCCCACAGTCTCTTAGACCCATGGGGCAAAGATGAGAATAATTCCCGCGTCGGAGCCGCCTGCGGGCGCCCGCACCTCTGAGAGAGCCCGCTAAATTTTTTTACGCTAATTTGTTGTTCCGTGTCAAAGGCGCCCGTGTCGAATTTATTGTTCTCCACCGAAGGCGCCCGTGCTGCTAAATATTTTTACGCTAATTTGTTGTTCCGCGCAATTTTGGCTGTGGAAATAATTTTTTGGGGAACAAAGATTTTGCGGGAGAAAATCTTAAATGAACCGTGCCTGCGGGCACGTGTTATGACTAGTATATATATATATAAAGCATGAGTACATCAAAAGATACAGCCGTCAACATACAAAATGCGATCCAACGATCGAAGCACAAAAGATACAACAACATATCACACATATATCATCATCAGAGTACACCAAAATATATGAAGATACAACAAAATACATCAAAATGTCAAAATCATCCAGAACCCCACTCTATCCTACCCAAACTCTCACACACTAGACATATCATCCAAGGAGCATCGGAGAGTCCTCAAGGAAGCTCAAGAGGAAGTGGCAGGATCTGCAACAGCAACAGGCTCTGCAGGAGTGGAGGTGGTCACCGGGTCATCAATAGTGTCCACAGGAGCGACGGAAGTGGTAACCTCTGGAGCAGCAACAATAGTGGCCTCGGGAGCACCAGTCGGAGCATCCACCGCAGGAGCGGTGGCAACAGGTGTGCTCTCGGGGGCACCAACAGACGAAGCAGCAGCATCATCACCAGAAGTGCCCTCGGGGTCACGAGTGGAAACACGAACAAGCTCCTCAATATCCTCCTCATCCAACTCCTCGTCAGAAAATGACGGGGGGATCTCAATATCAAGGTGACGAGCGATACGGCAGAGAATCTCCTCAGAACGAGCCTGACGAGACTCCAAACGTCGCACATCACGAACGAGCTCGGCAAGAGTGGAAGAGGGAGCAGCTGAGGCAGAAGCAGACGCTGACGCTGAAGGTGTCGTCCTCTGAACGTGACGGAGCGCCGCAAGAGACTTCTTGACGGCCGTCGCGTTTAGAGGAGGACCAAGTGGACGCTCATCGTCAGGAGGAAGTGTGACACGGAAGTGGCGAAACACAAGGGTCAACAAGCACGTGAATGGGATATGAGCCGACTTCGTGGACTTGCGGATACACTCGAAAGAATCCATCTTATCGAGTATAATCCGAGCCCAGTTAATCGAGCTCCCCATGAAGATGGATAAATCAACTTCAAGAAAGGCTGGGACGGCAAAGAGGAGGAGCCGTACTTGGGAAGCAAGCACGACTTCAGAATCAAATTCAGGACCCAGGCAATAGGCTTGAAGGACTTGGAGGGAACGCCAATCATGGCGGGAGGAATCTCGTGGAAAATCTGAGAAAGCACGACCTGATCAAGTGAGGATATGTCATCAACAGAAATGTCAGACGGTAGAAGGCCAGACGAGGAGATACCCAAAACATCTCCTAAGATTTCTGCCGTGAGGACTATCGGAGTCCCCAAAACAGTCGTCTCAATCGAGTGGGACTCGTCGTACTGACCACGAATCCTATTGGCATAGAAGAGCTTCACGAGGCGAGGGTAAGGGTGTGGGTTCGCCTTCGGGTCATATCGAAGGTAATCGAGAAGACCGGAAGACGACAGAAGATCTGCGAGGCCAAGGAAGTCACTAAACTGAACGAAATGCTCCAAAAGCAGCGGGCAGTGTTCGATACGGTTGTAAGCCGCGAGACACATAGGGTCGTCACGACACAACGAAATATCGACACCGCCAACCGGCATCGGAGCCTTTCCCTTAGGCTGACGGGTACGGGGACGTGAGCTAGACTCAGGCTGCCTAGGAGGAGGTGAGGGTTCCCTACTAGTCTCGGTCTCGGGTATGTACTCGGTGTCGGAATCCGAAGCACCGGGTGGAGTGGGAGCACGAAAAATCACTGGCTTAGGCTTGGGCTGAGATTGGGCACGGGGTTTCAAAGTCGCCGTCCTCTTACGCTTAAGAGGAGGCGAAGACGAAGAGGGTTGGGTGGTCTTCGAACGGCGTCTAGGAGGGGTTCGCGTAGGTTGATCGAGATCCGTAGGGGATGGTTCTACGTTCATCGGTGAAGGGCTCGAAGGACGGATAGGGATGCATGTTCTTGCCATAAGCGCGACAATACACGACACAATCAAAATTGAAACGAAGAAACCCTAAATCAAAACCCTAGCAAACTGAAATGATACCCTAGCCGTGAGAATCTAACCCTAGAGAGCTAACCCTAACCCTAGGAAGCTAGGAGAGGAGAGAGGATCACCTAGGAGGAGAGGTCGACGGTCGGCGACGGAGGGTTTGGTCGGAAAGATGATCGGACACGACGGAGGAAGTCGAAGGGTCGGGGGTTTTTCGAGCTGGAGAGAGTTTTTGATCGACTGGAAGTGAAAGAAATCGACTGGATGGAGTTTTAATCGATCGGAATGCGAAAAGACAAGTCAGTCCCCGTCACAACTAGTCGGTCACAGTTCAAGCACTGACCCACTAGATCACGATCTAGTCGGTCGGTCAATGAGCTTGAACCGACTAGTTGTAAACAGTAACTGAAAGCAAATTTCCTGACAAGAATTAGTCGGTCTAAGCTCATTCAATGACCGACTAGAACTGAATCTAGTCGGTCGAATCTAGTCGGTCGGCCAATGAACTTGGACCGACTAAGAGAGTCCAAAAATTGAAAAATTTTGAAATTTGATTTCTCTCCTAATCACACTTCGACGAAACATCAAAATACTCTCATTAATCATTATACTACCCCATTAAACATCGAAAAACTGAAATTTGACGATTACGCACAAATCGAGCGAAAATTCCGAAAATTCAACAAAACAATCCAGAAAATTTCAATTAATCTAGCATGAGCAAATATAAAGAATTGAATAGCATGCAAGATTATTGAAAACATATGAATCCTAAATCTCGGATTCACCCATAATCCCCAATTCTCGATGCAACCGCACAAAGGAGTCCTCCTTTAGGGGTTTCGTGAAAATATCGGCGATTTGCTTCTGGGTTTCAACGTACACTAATATGATGTCCTTTTTAGCAACATGATCATCTAAGAAATGGTGTCGGACATCTATGCGTTTCGAACGGGAATGGTGTACCGGGTTCTTGGAAAGACATATTGCACTTTGGTTGTCAACCATGATAGGGCAAGTATCACAGTTTATACCAAAGTCTTTAAGTGTGTGTCTCATCCAAAGAACTTGAGCACATGCGGCACCGACGGCAATATATTCCGCCTCGGTGGTTGAAAGTGATACTGAATTCTGCTTCTTGGAAAACCAAGAGACAAGAGAATTTCCTATAAAATGGCAAGTGCCACTAGTACTTTTCCTGTCGGATTTGCATCCCGCATAATCTGCGTCACTATATGAGATTAACTCATACGTGCTAGATTTTGGATAAAGTAATCCAAAATCAAGTGTGTAACTTAGATAACGGAAAATACGCTTTACCGCTACTAAGTGTGACTCCTTAGGTTGAGACTGATAACGAGCACATTCACATACGGCAAACATAATATCGGGCCTACTAGCGATAAGATAAAGTAAACTACTTATCATACCTCGATATAGACAAATGTCTACATCTTTTCCGCCCGCATCTTTATCAAGATGTGTAGTCGTGCTAATTGGAGTCTTCTTCCCGGAGGCATTCTCCATTCCAAATGGCTTAAGCAACTCCACCGTATACTTCGTTTGGTGGATGAAGATTGCATTGTTCATTTGGCAAATTTGGAGACCTAAGAAATATTTGAGCTCACCCATGTGGCTCATCTCAAATTGATCCTTCATCACATTAGAAAACTCTTCGCAAAGAGCAAAGTTAGTAGCACCGAAAATGATATCATCAACATAAATTTGAACTAAAATTATATCATTATTCGAATACTTAACAAATAATGTGGAATCAACTTCTCCCATTTTAAAACCTAAATCCAAAAGAAAATTCTTTAGACGGTCATACCAAGCTCGAGGAGCTTGTCTCAAACCGTAAAGAGCTTTCTTAAGTTTAAAAACATGATTTGAAAATTTTTCATTTACAAAACCCGGAGGTTGAGAAACATAAACTTCCTCAACAACATCTCCGTTTAAAAACGCACTTTTACATCCATTTGAAATAATTTAAAATCTTTATGGCATGCAAAAGATAATAGTAATCTAATTGATTCTAATCTAGCTACCTTAGCAAAGGATTCTTCGAAATCGATACATTCCTCTTGCCGATAGCCTTGAGCTACTAACCGAGCTTTGTTCCGGACGACGACTTGGTTTTCGTCGGTCTTGTTCTTGAAGATCCACTTTGTCCCTATGACGGTGTGGTTCTTCGATGTCAATTGAACAAGCTCCCAAACCCCATTCCTCTCGAATTGAATGAGTTCCTCCTCCATGGCTAAGATCCAAGCGCTATCTTCGCAAGCTTCATTAACATTCTTTGGCTCTATCGAGGAGGCAAAGGCACAATGAGCGAAGTGGTTGACTTGAGATCTCATCTTGACACTATCATGGATATTGCCAATGACTTGCTCATGAGGATGGTCACGAACGGTATGAAGCCGTTTGGGAATTCCTTGATCACTAGGAACATTCTCAACAACTTCATTAGTCGGGTTAGTATCAATAGAATCAATAGAAGTAATAGAGTTAGAATTACCAATTGAATCACATAGGACATCCATGGAGTCATCATCATTAGTAATTCTAGTTGGAACAAATCCTTCATTAAATGAAACATGAAGCGATTCCTTGATCGTTGAGGTTCGTTTGTTGTATATCCGGTAGGCTTTGCTACGTGAGGAATACCCAACAAAAATCCCCTCATCGGATCTTGGATCGAATTTGTCCAAACTACCATACGTGTTCTTAATAAAACATTTTGAACCGAAAACACGAAAATGTTTAACTTGAGGCAACCTACCAAACAACAATTCATAACAAGTTTATTTAGTGCCGGGCCTCAAAAGTATTCTATTAAACACATAGCAAGCGGTGTGTACCGCTTCCGCCCAAAATTGATGGCCAAGTTGGCTATCATCAAGCATAGTGCGAGCACACTCCACTAGTGTCCTATTCTCTCTCAACAACACCATTTTGAGGAGGTGCGCGAGGGAATGAAAAGGTGTGTGTAATACCAACTTCATCACAAAATGTCTCAAAAGACTCATTCTCAAATTCACCTTCATGATCACTACGAATAGTGACAATGGTGGTTCCTAAGAGATTTTGTACTTTCTTAACAAAAATTGTGAAATTTTCAAAAGCTTCATTTTTATTACATAATGAAAATACCCAAGTAAACCTAGAAAAGTCATCAACGATGACAAGTCCATATCGTGCATTTCCTAATGAAGCAACTCTAGTTAGCCCAAATAAATCTAGATGTAATAGCTCTAGTGGCCGCTTAGACGAAATGCTTTTCTTAGGTTTAAACGGCGATTTTGGAAACTTGCCTCGTTGACACGAGTCACAAAAGCTTTTCTTTTGAAAGACTAGCTTAGGGAAGCCTCTAATAGAGTTTAACTTGGAAAGCTTAAATAGTGTTCCAAAGTTCACATGACCAAAACGTCGATGCCACAAGTGTTGTTCACTTGTGTTGGCAATAAGACATTGTTCATGTGATCTTGGAAGATCTAGAATGTATATATCCTTATGGCGTGTGCCGGAAAACAATAATTCATTATTATCTTTTCTTAAAATATGGCACATTCCTTTCGCAAAGCTAACTTTGTAACATTTGTCACAAAGTTGACTTATTGAAATTAGATTGTGGTTTAATCCTTTAACAAGGTAAACATCACATATAAGGGGTTTAGAAGGATTACCCACTTTATCAACACCTATGATGGTTCCGCTCTCGTTGCCTCCAAAGACGACGCGGTTTCTATTAGCAATGGGAACCACTCCGGAGAGCAATTGAGCGTCACCCGTCATGTGTTTTGAACACCCGCTATCGAATATCCAATTTCCTTTGGAGCTAAATTTAAATTTGTTGCTCCTTTTCTTTTTCTTTTCCTTGAGTACCTAAAGATAGAAAATTTCATATCATGGTACCCAAGGTCATTGGGTCCAAAAGATTAGACCTTTGGAAGCCAAGTCCAATTGGACTTAGACTTCCCCACATAATTAACATTATCCACAACATCCGAAAAATAAGCATTCATGTAAACTTGTTTTTCATCCATGCTTGTGTTTTTTGGGCTCCAAATTGTGAATATTTTGGGAGCCCTCATCCTATTGGGTGCATGCATGCGTTGTTGGTTTCTACGTGATGCATGTCGTGGATAGGCATAAGGAACATGATGGAATGGTGCATGCGGATAATTATTCATACGATGATGTGTGTGTATATATGCATGTGGAGGAACACGTGCATGACGGTGTCTCACATTGTGTGCACGTGCCCGTGAATGTGTAGCATAGAAATCATCATATGTGTGAGCCGGTGGAATAGGATGTGTGTTCCTACGTGGCATGGTATTCGTGTACATGTAAGCATGACCCTTCTTTGGAGGTCCACCCAAAGTGGGTTTCTTTCCAAATGAAGGTGTGTACGAGGTGGAAGCACCATTGGTAGATGAACTACCAATAGAGTGTTTGCTACCACTCGTTGAGTCACCGGAAGTTGGCCTAACAAAAGTAGTGGCCTATTTGGATGAACTTCCCATCGTATACCCCAAGCCAATGTGGTGATTGGCCGGAAGTAAGTCACTTAGGATTTTATCCAAATGGTCCTTACCCTTATTGAATTTGTTAATTCGGCCTAATGTGCTCTCATATTTCTCGGTGAGAGAACGCATAGAAGCATCCAAAGTGGATACTTGCGACATGAGCACATAAACACGAGATTTGAGATTTTCATTCTCAATACTCAAAGTCGAGTTTTGAGAAGTCAAATCCGCTATCTTGTGTTCCTCCGGATTCTCAATGCTAACATGTTCAAGTTGAGTCTTGAGATTAACAATCTCATTCTTCAACCCTTCAACAACGGTGTCGTTGGTGATGATAGTTTTAGGCGAGGTTTGGATGCTTGCTAAGTCATCTTTTACTCTAGTATACCTATTTACTAACTTAGTATACTTAGACCACAATTGAGAATTAGCATTCCTAAGGTCATCCATAGTTACCTCATCGCCTTCGTTGTCGCTATCATCGGAGGAAGATCCTTGTTCATTTTCCTCTCTAGCCATGAAGCACATGTGTGCTTGCTCCACTTGCTCATCATCCGACTCTCCGCTTGAGGAATCATCGGAGTCGGTGAAAGTCCCGACAAGCCCCTTTTGTTCCCCTTTTTGTACTTCTTGGACTTGTCGAATTTCGGTGCCTTCCACTTCTCCTTTTGCTTGTTTAGAGGACACTCCGCTTTCATGTGTCCGGGCTTGTTGCATTTAAAGCACAAAGAAGAGGAGGCGTTAGTAGAATTGAACTTCGATTTGTTTTTGAAGTTACCTTTCCGGAAGAACCGGTTGAACTTCTTTGCCATGAGTGCCATGGACTCCAAGTCCAACTCGTCTTCCGAGTTTTCATCATCGGTTGATGTGGAAGTAGATGGAGCGGCCTTGAAAGCAATGGCATTCTTCTTTGGCTCGTCTTGTTGAAGGTAGGACTTCATCTTTTCCTGCAACTTCAACTTGCTATCCTTGCGTACCTCGTAAGACATCAATGTACCCATTAGTTGAATAACCGTATAGGTTTTCATATCATTACCTTCCTCGATGGCGAAGGTCTGTTTCTCCCAACTAGAAGGAAGTCCATCGATGATCTTCGAGACTTTCTCCTTTTGGGTGTAGGTCTTACCGAGAGCCTCCAACTCGTTTGTGATGTCGACGAAGCGAGCATAGTACTCCTTTATCTTCTCACCCTGTAGCATATGAAATAACTAGAAATCTTTATTAACTACAACGAGTTTAGAGTCTCTTACCCTACTTGTCCCTTCATGCAAGATGAGGAGGGAGTTCCATATTTGATATGCGCTCTTACATGTGCATATTTTATTGAAATCCTCGGGCTCCAAAGCACATTGCAAGGCGTTCATTGCCTTGGCATTGCTTACCTCCGCGGCGATCTCCGCGGGAGTCCATTTCTCGAAATCTTCTTCGGCGGGCTCGACATACTCCTTCATCGTGGCCCTCCATAGTGAAGCACTCTGGAGGAAAGTTTCCATCCGGCATTTCCAGTACCCGTAGTTGGTACCGTTGAAGAATGAAGGCCTCGTTGAGGAATGTCCTTCCATTACCGAAGACGCTCCTTCACGGTTCTTGAAGGTGCTATAGTCGGAAGGTGGACGAACGGTCTTGTTGTCGTTGGCAGACATAGCTATAGACTTTGCTCTGATACCAAATGTAATGCCCTGCTAAGCTACTGCACAAGTACTAGAGGGGGGGTGAATAGTACTTTAAAATAATTAAGAGGCTAATTCCTAATTACCGTGCAAACTCTACCAATTAATGCGGAAATGCGGAATAGTAAATAATCGACAACAAATAAACAATCGCAAACAAACGATATTACTGGGTTCGGATCCACCCAAGTCTCCCCGACTTGTTCCCGGTGATCCTACTTCCCAAACACCCGGATCCCCTCCGGATACTTAAGTTAGAAACACTAACTCAAGATTTCCACTATGAAATACTTGTGAAGAACCTTCACCAAGTCAAATCATACACATAGTAATTTGTGACTCCCACAACCCGGGATCACAAACACAACTCTCACAACCGAGAGTTAAACACTTACAAAATGAAAGTAAATGAAATAGAATAGCTTACCACAAAATACCTATGCCTTGAGTATACTTACGAATTAGGGCAAGGATGATTTTGAGGAAGAAGAAGGCACCAAACCCTAGCTCCAAGATGTAGATCAACGATGGAGAGCTATGGGGTTGTTGGTGACCTAGGATCAAGCACTTGGCTTGGAAGGCTCTCAATCAATGAATCTCTCTTTTGAAATGAATGAGGAAGAGATTCTTGAGAGGGAAATGAATGAGCTTTAAATGAGATGATAGCTTTCTCTTTGATCTCTAAACTTCTCCAATAATCGGCCTTGAGTGCAATGAATGCTGCTCAACAAGTATTTATAGGTTAGAGGAAAGAGAGAGAGAAAAACGTTTCAATTAAAGCTCCAACGGATCTATTCTGATCGCAACTAGTCGGTCAAAGAACAACCACCGACCGACTAGTTCATCAACTAGTCGGTCGGTCAATCAACGTAGACCGACTAATGAGTGAACATGGAATATGTCGAAGTTCAGACAAAAGGAACTAGTCGGTCCAAGAAGAGTAGCTGACCGACTAGTTTCACAACTAGTCGGTCGGTTACTCAACTGAGACCGACTAAGAGATAAAATTGAAGTCTGAGCACAAATTGATTTAGTCGGTCCAAGAACAAATGTTGACCGACTAGTTCACCAACTAGTCGGTCTCCAAATGTGCATAGAACGACCAACAATAAACAGTAAGTCAGGTGAAAATTTGCATGTACAGGAAAGCTAAACTAGTCGGTCCAAGAAGGAAAGTTGACCGACTAGTTCATCAACTAGTCGGTCGATCAATGAACACAGACCGACTAATTATAAACAGTAGCTCAGGCTCAAATTGGCATGTACAGGGAAAGCTCAACTAGTCGGTCTAAGAAGCATCACTGACCGACTAGTTCACAAACTAGTTGGTCGGTGAGTCAACATAGACCGACTAACTGTAAACAGTAAAGAGCTAGAAATTGAGAGGGCAAACTAGTCGGTCAAAGAAGGATTGCCGACCGACTAGATCACCATCTAGTCGGTTGGTTCTTCTTCTTGAACCAACTAACATGCACAAGAAGTCGCGAAACGAAGCGCGATGCTTCGGGAAAGTTAGTATGGACTTCTACTAAGATCCTATGTCTAAGATAGGAGTGTTATGAAGATTAAAACGTAAGACCTACTCAAGGCTTAACATTCTACGAAAGAAGCTTAAAAGACTATAAATAAAACTTGACGATACCGTCTTCAAAAGCTTCAATCGAATCTTCATGACTTCTAAAATGGTCCAAAAGCTTCAACGAAGCTTTAGGCATACGATCACATGCTTTGAGAAATCTCGAGACGTCGCTTTGGATGTTCAAGTGAATTTGACGACGATCTCCATAACTGCGCTCACAAATTGTTAGTTCACAATATATTTATGTTTGTTCATCATCCAAAACCAAATCCGGGGAGTCCAATATCCAACAATAATAACATGTCATGTCATGATAGTCCACCTTAAATCTTGCCATGCATGCAATCAATATATGTGCCATCCCAAGTAACAACCTACGACTACACAATTTAACACAATATTAAACTTAAAGGTACTACTAAACTCAAGTGACATCATGATAGTGAAACTGACACATGTGATAAATTAAAGGCATGTATGTTTCTCATGGCATGATATTCCAAACTGAACTGATATAAAAAGAAGCAACACTAACTGATCCTTGCAACGAACCAAGAAATAAGAAAATATAACAATTGCTTTAGTAAAGAAAGATCAAAAGCCAACTTATGATGGCGCTAGAGGGTCTAGGCCAGAGGGATCAGATTTGGGTCTCCTCATCACGTAGTGGGGGGTACCCGTGCCTACGGCAAAGTCCACGGGGTTCCTAGAAAGGAACTAGGGGCTAACAACCAAGACTGTTGGGGAACGTGGTTCATACCCCAAGAAATACCACAGTAAAGCCCAAACCAGCGACAAATCATTCAACTGAGCCCAAACAGTAAACGGTAAAACCCAGCCGCAAGCCTCACTCAGTAAGGAGCCCAAGCCGCAAGCAAAAGGGAGCCCCAAACAGCAACCAGAACCCACCGAACCCAAAACAGCAAGGGAGCCACTGAACCCCAAAGCCCCAAGTCAGAAGCGCAGCCGAACCCTAAAACAGCTCCACTAAGCACCCCGGGACCCCACTCAAGCAGGCGAGGGAAAACCAACCCCACGAGCTAACCGTAGGGAATCAAACCCTATCTATATTCCCCTAATCATCCTTTCCCATGCAAATTGAAATCAAAACAGAAGTAAAGGAGGACAGAGTCTACCAAAATTACCGAAGAATCAGAAAATTAAGATCCCAAAAATCCACAGCAAGATTCCACAGAAATCAGCTCAGAGAAGCCACATGAAAAGCTCCGAAAATCTCAGATAATACTTACAGAGCTTGTAGAAGAAGATGGAGGAGAAGAGGGGTCTTATAGAGTTGAAGAGACCCGTAGAAGGACGAGGGGATGACGTCGTCGTGTGCGAACGACGGAGGGGACGGGGCTGCATCGTTGCATCGTTGTCGTAGAGGAGGACGAGGGAGCTCGTTGCGTCGAATCGAAGGACGGAGGGGCTCGTGCGGTGACGTCGAAGCCCTGGGGGCCCAGGCTGCTGGCGCGAGCGTGCAAAATAGGAAAGACATGATCGGGGGCCCTCGAGGGTTTGCGGGCGTTCGCTGCGAGCATGTGAGGAAAAGTGAACGTCAAGCCCTTAGGCCTTCTCGTCGAGTCGAGAGAGAGAAAAGGGAGAGGGCGGTTGAGGCCCTCTGAGTTCGCTGCTGCGGGATCGAGTGAGTGGGGAAAAGAGAGGCCCTCGCGGGCTTGGGCTTGGAGCGGGCCACGAAAGAAACAAAAATAAAAAATAAGAAAGAGAGAAGCCCAGTTGAGCTGGGCCGTTACACTCTACACACCTTAGAAAAAATTTTGTTCTTGGAATTCTAAAACAAGATAATATATACAAACACAAAAGAGGTCCAACAATTGGCAACAACAAAATGAAGATCAATTCAAATAACTGATAATACAAGCTAAAAGTTGGGAGCGTTTGTCTCCATTGCCTCCATGGTGAAAGTCTGGTGCCTCTGAGACGGTGGTGGTAGCCGTCGCTCTGGCTGACTGGCCCAACAAACGTCTGGTCAAATCGTCTTGGATATCTATCCATGAAGTGCTCTGATGTACCGCAGATCAGACACAGGTGGTTCCAACGGCGAAATTCTCTCTTCATGTGACCGGATCTGTGACAATAGTTGCATATCACAAGGCGTCGAGTGCCGGTCTCTGCTCCGGTCCTTTTGAATGGTGTAGTATGCTCCGTCTGCATGGTGGACCTCTCCCATTCTCTGATGTGAGCGTGTACTAGTGACGCCGAAGGTCGTCACCTCTGCTCTGCAGCAATGGTCGGTGGTGGTCGTCTCGAAGGGACTCCTGCCCGTCGCCCTCGTTTCCGCTCCCGATGTACGTACTCGTACTCTCGAGCGGTGGAGAGCATGTCAGCGTGGTTCGTCAGCTTGAATTCCACCAGCTTGTCACGAATATCAATGTCCAACCCCTGCTGAAATCGATTGGCCCTGGCCAAAGGGGGTAGACACCGCGTCCTTGGCGAACCTGAAACATCAATTGTTAGCAAACACAAACACAAAGTATAATTAGCGGTCATGTATTAAGTTACGCACCTAAAACTCAGTGTTGTACTCCTCTACTATTATGGAGCTCTGCTTCAGGCCCATGAACTGCACCCCAACTCCATTTGCACTTCTAGGGAGAAGTACTGGGCATTGAACGTCTCCTTGAACGTAGCCCAAGAGATCGACTGAGGTAGTCGGTCCTCTGCAACATCCCACCAGTCTCTGGCATCTCTAATCAGCTGCAGCCTTCAACATATCGGTGATCAAGCGCATCCATCCCTCTGCGGCCAAAACATCTCCTCATCCATTAAAAATCGGCAGCCGAAGCGATCGAAACTGCTGCACTCTTCCATCCTGCCTGGGTTCTTCCCGTATTGCCTGGATCAACTCTTGCAAAGCAAGGTCGGAAATGTGATGCACCGCGTTGGATCCGGCGCCACCGGACCCAGATCTTGCTCCCGAAGCCATGAGTGCTCTCCTGGACGGTCTACGTCTCTTGCTTATATACGCATCTGCATCCACAAGGCAATAATGAGTCAATCGAGTATCACACTTCCTGCCCACTCAACACTGTTCACGAGGCGATTGCACGGACCTGCATGGGCCACCACTTTGTAACGGCCTGCTCCCCGCGGGTGCCGCTATACTTGAAACTGAAATGTGCAGGTCTCGTATGTGCCAGTGAAGTCAATGTGGAGCAGTGCAAAAAGTAAGAAGATACTCTAAACAAAGCATGTAAGAACAGTAAGTAAGGTATCACAATACTGAACAGGAAAGAGACAAGTAAAAGCTACACTAATGTTGAAATGTAAATTGCTCAAGCAGCTCTGTATGATATGTGCATTGTACCTAGTGGGCAACAGAAGTCGTGTCATGCTCAATAGAGTAGACAATATCTAACCAAAAGACAAGGAAGTCACGCTCAAGCAGCCTGTATGATCATGTGCGTTGTACCTAGTGGGCAACAGAAGTCGTGTCACGTTCAATAGAGTAGACAATATCTAACCAAGAGACACGTACCTGTCGCCATGTCAAGATTCAACGGTCCTGAACTGGAAGTCTAACTTCTCGTGCTCAAGCATCTCTGTATGATCATGTGCATTGTACCTAGTGGGCAACAGAAGTCGTGTCACGCTCAATAGAGTAGACAATATCCAACCAAGAGACAAGGAAGGTAATGGTGCACAAAAGAAGACATGACAACAACATAGATAATGGTACTGAAAAAGAGATAACAAGTTATAATTAAATGTTCACGACGACTGTAAAGTGGTACTCACTAAAGTAAACCAATCCTAGGCCTGACTTGTGAGGGAGAGTTTAATGTGCAACACGAAGTGTAAACTGTGAAAGGGCACTGGATGCATCCATTAGGTATACAAATATATGAGTGGATCCGCGATCCCTCTGACGGGTAAACAGATATATGAGTGCATCTAGCCACCGAAACTGCACTGAAGCGTGGCTTCTAGTTCTTCCGCACTCGTACGATCATAAGTTATCCCAAACCCGGTGAGTCAAGCAGAAATAACCAATTATTAGTTTAGTGTCATCAGGTTCAATATTGATTAAATTACGTAGTCAAGGGAGATCCAAGATCCATTGCAATAGTAATAGTCCACATCAAATTCTGCCATACATGCAATAGTAACATGCCGTGTCATGATAGTCCATCTCAAATCTTGCCATGCATGCAATCAGTATAACTGCTAGCCCAAGTAATAACCCACGACTACGCAATTTAGCACAATATTAAACTTAAAGTAATAGTAAACTCAAGAGACAACATGATAATGAAACTGACACATGTGATAACTTAAAGGCATGGATGTTTCTTATTCCAAACTGAACTGATATAAAAAGAAGCAACACTAACTGATTCTTGCAACGAACCAAGAAACAAGAAAACATAACAATTGCTTTAGTAAAGAAAGACCAAAAGTCAACTCATGATGGCGCTAGAGGTCTAGGCCAGAGGGATCAGATTGGGGATCTCCTCATCACGTAGTGGGGGTACCCGTGCCTACGGCAAAGTCCACGGGGTTCCTAGCAAGGAACTAATGGCTAACAACCAAGACAGTTGGGGAACGAGGCTCATATCCCATGAAATACCACAGTAAATCCCAAACCAGCGACAAATAATTCAACCGAGCCCAAACTACAAACAGTAAAACCCAGCCGCAAGCCTTAGTCAGCAAGGAGCCAAGCCCCAAGCAAAGGGGAGCCACAAACAGCAACCAGATCCCACCGAACCCAAAACAGCAAGAAAGGGAGCCACTGAACCCCAAAACCCTAAGCTAGAAGCTCAGTCGAACCCTAAAACAACCCCACTAAGTACCCCGGGACCCCACTCAAGTAGACAAGGGAAAACCAACCCCACGAGCTAATCATAGGGAATCAAACCCTAGCTATATTCCCCAAATCATCCTTTCCCAATGCAATTTTAAATCAAAACAGAAGTAAAGGAGGATAGAGTCTACCAAAATTGCCGAAGAATCAGAAAATTAAGAACCCGAAATTCCACAACAAGATTCCACAGAAATCAGCTCAGAGAAGCCGCAGGAAAAGCTCCGAAAATCTCAGGTAATACTTACATAACGAGCTTGTAGAAGATGGAGGAGAAGAGGGGTCTTATAGAGTCGAAAATACCCGCAGAAGGACGATGGCTTGACGTCGTCGTGTGCAAAGGACGAAGAGGATGGGGTTGCGTCATCGCGTCGTTGTCGCAGAGGACGAGGGAGCTCGTTGCATTGAATCGAAGGACTGAGGGGGCTCGTGCGGTGACGTCGAAGCCCTAAGGGCCCAGGCTGCTGTCGCAAGCGTGCGAAAGAGTTAAGACACGATCGGGGGCCCTCGAGGGCTTGCGGGTGTTCGCTGTGAGCGTGTGAGGAAAATGGGAACAGCTTCGAGCGCTTAGGGCTTCTCGTTTAGTCGAGAGAGAAAAGGGAGAGGGCGATTGAGGCCCTCTGGGTTTGTTGTCGCGGGATCGAGAGGAGGAAAAGAGAAGCCCTCGCGGGCTTGGGCTTGGAGCGGGCCACGAAAGAAAATAAGAAAGAGAGAGAAGCCCAGTTGGGCTGGGCCGTTACATTTTTCTATTGGTAAGTCTAATTTCCTCCATTTTAGCCATCTACCGGCAAGTTTCACGCCATGAAAAGTTAGCACATAGATTTACAAACTGAAAAAAAATGAAGGTTTCACTATGATTGAAACCTTACATTAACTGCTCATATACATATGATAGAAATTTATTTAAAAAAATTACAACATTGCGTGATGACTCAAATTAGTTTGTATCAAAGCAGGACTCTATTTTTTGTCATACTTCTAGCATACTGATACCCTTCTGTTTCTTATAAATTACATAGTAATTAGGAGTTTTATATATTTACATATATGACCTTTGTCTGATTAATTATTTTGCATATATATCTTTTAATTAGCCATTTATATATCAAACTGACTTAATGGTGAATTTTAAGAGATTAAATCATTGTTGATAGGATATAAGTAGGAGTAAGTATAGGTTTAGTGTCATTTCAGAAGACATAGTAACAAAGTCAGTTTTAGGTTAAGTGGTTAACCATGCGATGCACCTTGGTTCTCAGAGTGTGGGCGCTAAAATTGATAAAAAAAAGGTAGCTCTATTTTTTAATAATGCAGAAACTATGCGAATGGTGGCTCAGTACCTTAAATTTCACCACTAATTCCATTTTCATTATTTCTGTTTAAAGGACATGTTTCCAACATACTTGAAGCATGCTAGGTCACATCAATAAAGTATACACAGGGCAAGATTATATTTCTGGATTATAATAAACACAATGCTATATGCAAAATCCTTTTTTAATTACATTTAACTCCTGAACAACTGACTAATCTTTACTCACTTTTATATGTATTAGATGTATGCGATTACATGTAAACGAGTAAGTCTAAAATAAGATAGAATTAAATTCTTCAGCATATTTACTCAATCTCGCCCTACCAAATTAACTTGTAAATATAGTCATCCTCTATTTTGCGGATTACAGGTTGGACCAGACATACTCATAAGCGGCTTCCTTCAACCCATACCGGACCTTTCACCTGTGATCCCGTCTGCTGATAACACTTTAGTTCTTGATCCCACAGTTTCAGCTTATGATGCAAATGTTATATTCTTTTACAAGACATGGGATCCATACGGCGCTTTATCAAATTTTTCTCCTCATCCTTTGCAAATGCCTGATGAAAATGGGGATTACACGACATGGTCTACTGTCGAACACTATTATCAGGTATACTTCAACGTTTCTATATCATTATTTAATAATGTTCAAATTTACTACTTTCTTAATGCTATTTGTTTATTTTGCTAATTATGAAAAATTCAAATCTTACAATTTTCAGGCGAACAAGTTTGAGGGGGTTAATCATTCTTTGGCAAAAGAATTCATTAATCAAATCAAATTTGCCAAAAGTCCTGAAGACGCTGCTCGTCTTGGGAGGAAGTTACAGAGGCAACATCCAAGAATGGTATGTTCTTCAAATAAAGCAATGTTAAAAAATTTGGATCCTCACATGTTTTGCATAAACACCAACAATAAAGCCTTTATTCTGTTTTTTGGGGATATATACACAAATCCTTTTTATCTCTCCCCCCCCAAAGTCTACCTCTATACAATCTCTTTGGTTAAATTAAGTGACTGCCATCACATCCGTATATGTTCATTTAGGCTTACCTCAAGTTTTCATTGCTCTGTTAACTATAAACCTATCACTATAATTAATAGGTGCACTTATTGGCCTCCAGTGCACATGTCAAATCCGTGTCATTTGATTTTCCCTTATTTTTGTCCTTAATATGTGCATCATTTTTTTGGACATGCTGGTCAATATTCTGACTCAACAACATTTTGTCTATTGCTATCATGTATTGTGTCTTCATCAATTTCATCAGTATTTTTATGATCTCATAAAATTCCAGGAGACTTTAATTATTCCACTTTTCTTTCATGGACCATATCTTCCTCAATATCACTATCTTGATGAATGATTGGACAAAATGACTTGAATCCGCACTCCAGGATTTTTATTGACCATTGATTTCTGCTGTATGCTAAGTCATTCACATTTGCTATAGTCATATTCCATAAAATTAGTATTGTTCCACAATTTTTTTTTCCAAATCTCATCCCCTTTTACTTTAGCACTTACACCTTCCCTGGTCTGATCAACAAATATTATATTGTCAACAACCAACATAGACTATGGTACTTCATCTTGAACATGCCTGGTAAGTTCATAACTAATGCCAATCGATAAGGTATTTTTTGGAGAGAGTCCAATTGATACGAATTTAATATAAATTCTTTGTTTAAGCCTATGATGGTAGAAGATTGCTCTGCTTTCCCTCCAATTATTGTCACTTACGTTACTATTTTGTTGTCACTTTGGTTAATGCTTCATCTTCCATATCTTTAATGTTGTTAATATACTTGTTATTTAGTTGTTTCTGGTCTAAAACTCACCACATTACCTCTCTATGGATCTCATCTCTATCACAATGAAACCTATGTCTGAAATCACGTTTCTTCTCTCTTTATCTCTGCAATTATTATATCAAAATAGTCGCTTCCAGAGTATATATAACTCCATGCAATAAAATCTAGTTGTTTTACATAAACCGTGCTATCTTACATTAGTGTTTGCTTGATTTTTGTCTTCTAAAACTTCATTATATGGTTGATAAGTTTAATCCGTCAATAATTTGAATAAATTTTTAAATCTTCTTTATTCTTTTTAATTGATGGTTATCATATGTAATATGAGGCAATTTTCTTTCTCGGTTGAAAGATTACTCTCCGCTCTTTTGCCAATTGACATCATTCACATGATCTCTATGTAAAAACAGTAGTACACCAAAGGTCTTGTGACGTGCATGCTTTTTTCCTAGCAATATGGGCTGAAAAGTGTTTAATTATTGAAAATGATTAATTTCCAATCAGTCGATACAAGGGCAAATTTTTTTTTTAAAAAAAAATCCTAAGAATGATCATATAAACAAAGATATCATGATTATCATATTCACATTATAACACTATGCATTTTGAATTATCTTAGGTAAAAAAACACTATTGTGTGAAGATGTGTACTTGAGATGTATCTCTTTGCACATTATAGGATCACATATCATGAAAGAACTCGTAAGTCTATTTATCGATCAGCATGAACCTAATTTCACCTAGGCAACCAAATGTAGCAACCATGGAGAACCAAATCTCAATAACATGGTTAAGAATTTGAACCAGAATGCATAGGCCGGGGATTTTGGGCAATCTTCCATGTTTTAGAAAGGTGATAAGGATAATGATAGGGATCAAAATTTGTAATATTAGTTGTATTTTTATTTTATTGAGTCTCTTAGTTATTTTTGAGTTTTTATTTTAGTTTTAAGTGTTTTAGAAGTTTAGTTCCACATCGAATGTTTAGGAGAAGTGTTGAGTTGTGAACATATATATAGGTTTTAGAGTTGTATCTTTGAAGGCAATCAATGAATGCATGGAAATATGATTTTTCTCCAAAACCTGTGAAGGTTTCCACCGCCTGTGAAAGGTCACTTCTTCCTTGGTGCGAAGCCTTGAAATCCTTGGTGCGAAGATAAGAACCCTAATTTATCCCCTTGTTCCCCAAACCATCCACCGAAACCTTAAAATTCTCCACCAAATCCATAGATTCTACCACGTCCTGCATTAATTTGGTATCAGAGCCGAATATCCAATCTTTTCTCTTTTGAAGTCCAAATCCAAAAATAAACCAAAATCATCAAACTAAACCAAAGCCCTCCCTTGGCTTGCATGCATGTTTTTCCTAAGAATAAGAGTCGCAACCTTCTTTGTTTAGATTCTCTCTCCCGATATATTTGCAAAAAAAACATCTCGAAAATATAAAAAAAACCAAATCCTACACCCGTGACCCGTTGCCCAATTCCCTCTCTATCCTCGACGAATAGCAGCATACCCCGCACCTTCTCTCTCTCTCTCCAAGATTCTCCTAGCAAAAAAGGAGAGAGAGACATCAAAAGAAGAAGACGAGGGACTTACTTGGCCGCCGTTCCTCCTCCTCAGGAACCACCGGAGCCGCCTACTTTTCTTTCTTCAAGGACCGCAACCCACTCCTCCCTAAATACAAGTCGTACCGCCGACGCCCTCCGACACCGCCGACGCCCTCTGACACCGCCTTCTCTCGTTTGCAAGCTGCAGCGACGCCCCTACCCCTTCTTTCTGGGCGGACCGCAACACCCCATTTCTATCTCTGATCTGTCTTAAAAAACAAATTTTTTTTGAAAGAGATAGAAGAAGCTGGATGAAGAAAGAGAAGAGAAGAGATGTACTCACTTGAGCCACCATTGCTTCCACCTTCAAAACCCAGCAGCACTCACGAGCTACCTCCTCCGACAGTCCACGTAAGCGGCAGTAGTGCTTGAGACGTTTCGTCCTGAATAGTTGCTGGGAGATAATTCTTCTTCTTGCCCACTTCCTTTGTGATTCCTTTGCGTCGAATAAAGATGACATAATCTCTTAAGTCCATGAGGCAGAGCCAAGAAAGGGTTGGAGCTAGCTTGGTGGAACCATTAGTATGTCATGAGCGATTTTTCGTGTCCTGACGATTGAGGAAGACGATTGAGGAAGCCCTTCCAATCAAGATTTCTGTTTCATACGAAAGTTGGTCAAGAACAAAAATACAGCCACGTATCTCTTAAAATTTCAGCCTGAAGTGCTGTAATTTTGCGCCAGAGTGCAGAAGTTGGGTGAAGTCAAAGACCATTGGAATTTTGTGGATTTTTTCTGGACTTTACTGTGCAGCCAGGCTATTTCGAGGATTTTGGATCCGTTAGAAGCCCAAATTTAGTGTTGTTCACGTCAATGGATAGCCGACTTAGCTGACTACGCATAAGTACTTTCCATACCAATAAATCTTTTCTAAATTATGGGATATATAATGATTACTATGATGATTATTATAATGGCTATACTCCCCAAACAAAGTTTGAGCTTGAGAAGTGGAGACAATTACCATTCTTTTATAGTTTCAAGGATAAATTTGGATATGATGATTGTGAGAACTGTCTAGAAAAGTCTTCTTTTGTTTTGATTTTTCTAACGAAGCAAAATATAAGTAAGCATATCTCAAGCTAGGAGGAGAAGCTGTATCTTGGTGCTTGAATCTTCGAGTTCATTATCATCGATGGTCAACATTCAGCTCTGCTTTTCGATGTCATATTCTTCCAAGCATCGGTACTTTCCCAAGAAGCCACATCAATTTTCAATCCCAAAGGTAGACATGTGGTCAGAAGAAGAGTTCATTGAGAGCAACAAACGAATTCTTCAAGCGATTAAAAAGTGGGAAAGGGAACAACAGAATAAACTCAAGTGTGAGCCCGAGCCCGAATTGGAACTTGAGCATGAAGTAAAGTTTGAGCCCGAATTGGAACCCGAGATAGGATTGGAGTCAGCACAGGAACCTGAGCACACACATGAATCCGTGCCAGAGACAGAAGTTGAACATGAGACAGAGCCCTGCCTAAATCTAACAGTTGAGTCTACGCCAGAACTGTCGAAAGAAGGACCGTTAATTCTGATCGAGCATATATAGTTTGTTATCCTAAATCCTCCTACACCGACTAACAAACATGTGCAAAATGTTTTTCTATCTTTCGTCAGTTGGGAGAAATTTTTAGAAGACGTCCATCGGCAAGTTTGTAACTTAATATACTTTAGAATTCGTGGACGTGTCTTTTCCAACTGCAGAGGACTACTGATTTTTGCCCAGCTGTGCTACTTTTGCATACCTTCACCAAGACGTGAAGTTCTCAAGCATGGAAGAATGGTAGGGATCTGAATTTGTAATATTAGTTATATTTTTATTTTATTGAGTCTCTTTGTTATTTTTGATTCTTTATTTTAGTTTTAAGTGTTTTAGAAGTTTAGTCCAACATCGGATGGTTTAGGAGAAGTGTTGAGTTGTGAGCATATATATATATGCTTTAGAGTTGTATATTTGAAGGCAATCAACGAATGAATGAAAATGAGATTTTTTTCTCCAAAACCTATGTGAGGTTTTCCCGCCTGTGAAAGGTCCCGTTTTCGTTGGTGCAAATCCTTGGAATTCTTGGTGCGAGGCCAATAACCTTAAGTTATCCACTTCTTCTCCAAATCATCCACCTTAAACCCTAACATTCTCCACCAAATCCCTAGATCCCACCATGTCCTGGATCAAAAGGCCAATGCTGAAGACAAAATGCAAATGAGTAAACGCGACAGCTTCATATATGGACACAAATTCATCAAAGAAGGGCATTACTGCAGATACCATAGTTATGATACTATATTAATTGAATTAAAACAGGAACTAGGGGGCCACGGTGAGTTTAATTTGCGAAGGCATATCCTTGGTTGGGACACTTTAAATAAACGCTTAAGCCTCTGGGCTGATTTTCGCAACCAACATTATGTTCCCACATATGTAACAAAATGTGGGATCTTCCGATTCATATTCTAATTCTAACATGTTATCATAGATAAGAGAATCATATAGACGAGGTAAGAGTCTCCATAGATTGTTCCTCAGATGCATTTTGTGATTTTCACCTATGGAAGGATATTCTCTTGGAAGTAAGCAAATGTTGGTTTGCAATATATCTGAAGGCAGCTTAATAGTTTAATCATAGCAAATATGTTTGCTATTACGATAGTCCATTCAGGAATAGCGGGGAGGACAAGATATAGGGTTGAACTGATGATGTGCAAGTGATGCGAATGAACATGGACTATGTGCAAGTTCTATTGGGTATTAAGCGTTTGTTTGAAATTCAAGGAAGGACTCCTTATCATAGAAGGAAAAGAAGTTAGAATTTCTTTAGAAGTTTGAATCATTTGTAGTCTATGAGCCCTTCTTATATTTCGTTTATTTGAGTCGTTCTTTTATTTGTTTTAAGATTTTTGAGTTTTCTTTATACTCTTTTATTTATTTTATTTAGGATTTTAAGTCTTGTTTAGAGTCAAAATATGAGTCTGAATAGGAGTTTGTTCCTTTTTATATAAATATAAGTGTAATGAGAGTTTTGTAAACTATGTTTGAAGGTATGAACTTTTTACATGAGAGGTGCATGAGTGGGTGAGAAATCGCTTGGGTGAGAGGTTCAAAGAGTGTGAGGCTTGAATATGGTGGTCGATCCAATCTCAGTATGAGGGATCTAAAACCTTATATTAATTTTTTCACTTTAGAAACCTTAATTGTGTTCTTTTCCCAGATCCCACCACAAAACTTAGAAGTTTAAACAGTTCCGCTTTTACGTTCCCCATCGAATGGTATCTGTCTGCACTCATCATTTTCTCTTCTATTTACTTTAAATTAGTTTTCTTTGGTTCCAAAAAAGTCCTGATGTGATTTCTCTTTTAGTTTATAACAACAGAAAAAATATGTGTACTGTTTGCCTTCGTTAGTAGCATACATACCCAAATCAAACCATAGGCCTAAATTACATCCCATTCATTCAAAACCCACTCCAATTTGCATCACAAACACAACAATTTTAGCCCCAGTTTCAACAATCAGGTGTCATCACCATCAGCTTCTACAACAGCAACAAAAAAACCCAGATCATAACCCATCAACTTCAGCGTAGAATCAATTAATTACACTACAGTTGGACCTAAAATTTCATAATCGAACCCCAAACCCAATCCGTGCAACACAATCAACAAAACAACACCAACTACTTCATCCTCGTCATCAATAGAACCCACCATCACCATTTTTCAAGGTATCCTCTTCATCAACCGAAATGAATCACCATCATCAACCTCATTGATCACCTTCATTGTTCTCATTGCCACTATTTTCGATTGGAGTCGCTGCTACCATCTCTATGACGCTGATTGTCGCCATCACAGTTTTATGCTTCCAAGTGACTTCATTCTTGCTTGATTTTCCTTTCATTGTTGTCCAACAATACTGTAATCATCATCAACATTAGTAGCCACATCTCCTAGAAATCTGCCACCATCAAAGCACGTCATTGTTGATTTTATCATTGACATCAGCCTTCTGATGGGCTCATCACCTATGCTAGGCGGCACATTAAGGGAGGGACTGGCCCCCAAGCATGACTTGGGGGCGTATTCGCAATTCCTTGACTTTATTTGGCTTATTTCTATTATTTAATTCTAATAAGGGCATACTTGTAATTAGCACG